>VCAZ01000158.1:850638-963138 GCA_005784505.1 Bagarius yarrelli
ACACACATATTAAATATATTTACTGCTATAAATTATATTGCGATTAAATTGCTCAGCTTTAATATTGCATTTATTTCTAAAAATGATGCAGTTATTCAGTATTTTAAATAAAACTGAGAGGGAAAACTTACAACTTTAACCTTCATTATTTATTCATTTAATTATTAAATATATATTTTTATCCATTATGTTGTTTTCCTCATTTCTAATTAGCATAATTTGTAGTAGAAATTTATTCAGATTATTCCATGAATTTTATTCTCAGTATTTAAAAAGTTAATTTAAGAAATATAAACAGATTTTATAAGAGTAATACAATTTTTATTTGAATAAATTTAATTCAATTAAATTAAACATGAACCGGAACAATTAATTAAGAACACTGGTCTGTAGACTTAATAAAAACCTCAGGGGATTTCTGATACATCAGGCAACCAGAACAATTGGCTTCAAATCGATTAAAATTTAAATTTAAATTATTTTTACTGCTGGAAATAAAACACACACACTCATACAGATGAGGATTAACAGCCAAGCTAACACACACACACACACACAAACTGTAAACACAAACTGTACACAAACACACACAAACACTGACAAACAAATATACACTTACTGTACAGATACACAAAAACACACACTAACACGTCCTCACAGACAGACTGACAGACAGGCAGGCAGGCAGGCAGGCAGACAGACAGATAGACAGATGGATAGATAGACAGATTTCTTGTTTTATTTTATTTAATGTCATAATTTGCCATAACACAAGCAGTCACTCTGCACATCGACACCCAGTGCTTGTTAAAAACACAAAAACGCAACCTGAAACAAATACAACACTAACGCATGTCAGGAGCCAATTACAGCGGTACATTGTTTTATTTGGAATAAAGCAGCATGCGGCATGCGGTTCTCCTGCAGGGTAGAAAATAAGCCCTGTCTAAATACACTGTCACCATGTGTACTTTAATTAAATTCAAGGAAAAATGGCTTTTACTGTAATAGACACTAAACAGCCTCCTGTGGTGGAGCAAAAACTCTACTCGCATGCTGTACCTGGAAAACCTGCAAAAGAGTTTCCGCATCATAAAAAAAAAAAAAACAACACAATTAAAAATGTGTTTTAGCGTCGAAACGAGTAATATCCATTATTCTTTGGCGTCTTTGTAATTTCTATCAAAACGTTTCCTTATCCCAGCTGCTTGGTGGACCTCAACGCTCAGCGGTACGTTCTTCACGCTCTGTGCTGTTTCTATTCCTTAATCTATCATGATCGAGTGTGTATCATGTGCGAGAGAAAACTTGGCCACACGTGGCTGTTTGCTTTGGCGAGCCGCGCTGTTTATCATGCGCTGTGTTCCAAGAGCAACTAGCGCAGCACCTTCAATGGTTACCATGTGGTAAAAACCCCCTACCTCAGCCAAAACGAGCACGCCCATCGCCCTACCTCACCGCCGCTAATAATAATGCTGCCTTTGTGTGGTTTGGATATAAAATTTATATAAAAGCTTCAGTAACGGTACATGCTGCTAATGGGCGTTGATGATAATTGCCATGATAGAAAAAAAACTATGGCACCATTTGGTACCTATTTCCTTCATTCTACTGATAACCCTTTTACACCATCGTCTTTTTCAATCTCACAGCGGGTGAACACTCGTAATTACGCCTGGAGATGGTGCGTTTAAACTTCTAAGCAACAGATGCTTTGGAGTAACTTTAATTTATAAAGTTTTAAAGTTTTTGAGCAAATAAACAAACAAAAAATATATTTTTTGCAAAATATATGTATGCTTTTAATTTAGATCTAATAGATAACCAATAATCAGTTTTACAGAAATTTTCCTGATATTTCATTATCAGATATATTTTGTAATATCGGGTCTATCGATATATATATATATATATATATATATATATATATATATATATATATATATATATATCGTGTGGACATTTTGAGAATTCTGAATTTTGAGAAGACCACCAAGTAAAAAACAAAATCAAAAATATGTAAAACAAATAAACAAATGCAACAACAAACTAAAAAAAACCATTGAAAACACTGTACAAAGCAAAGAAAGATAAAGTTCTTATAGTAGTTCAGTGGTGAAGGTGTTTTGGAAGATCAGGGTTCGATTCCTAGCACCACTGCTGATACCACTGCTTGTCGCTAAAGTTGCTCTGGATAAAGACGTCTGCCAAATACCATGAATGTAAATGTAAGTTATTAATTTGTAATTATTATTATTATTATTGTTAAGTCTTAATTAAGTCGAATCAATTGCTAACTTAAGTCACCTTATTTCGAAAATGTCAAAGAAATTTGAAATGAAAGTTAAAATTACGAATATTTTGAGAATAAAGTTAAAACGATGACAAAGTTGTATTATTATTTACAAATTATTATTACAACTTTGTTCTCGTAATTTTGACTTTAATGTCGTAATTTTTCCACTTTATTCTCTAAATAAATTGACTTTTTTTTTGTAATGTTGACTTTATTACAAAAAAATATCACTACTTTAATCTCTAATTATTATTATGATTATTATTTTTTGTAACATGGCATTTTTGTCATGGGAAAAATGTATCAAAGAAGCTTTAAAAGTTTCTCACATTAAGTCGATTAAGTCTTTAAGATCTATTATGTTTTTATTAGAACTCATTCGTCAGCAAAGTTCTGCGTTCTGATGATAACCCTCAACCCCAAACGTTCAGTTTAAATCCCATAGAGAACCCGTCTGTCCGAGGCCACCGGTTTATTTAACATGGTCACACATTTATGAGCCAAAAAGAAAAGGAAAAGTGGCGTTTTCTCCCTGTCACAAGGTGCCGGGCTGCTGAACGGTGCCATGGCCTCTGGCTATTGTTTTCTTGTGGTGCGCTGATGCTTCCTCATGCCTTTAGCTGACCCACAGAACATTAGGTCCCAGCTTTGCCCCTCGTCTCTTCCTTCCTCCCTTCTTTCCTCTGTTTTCCGTTTTAATGTGACAGGCTTTTAGCAGGACGCTCGAGTGATCATTAATGATGTGTTTTTGTCATAACAAAGTCGTTGTTTATCATTTCCTGCTTCTAATTTTTAACAGGAAACTGAAGAACAGAGAGAGAATGACGGGCCATGAAACCTGTCAGACTCATACAGCGAAGTTCAAATAGAAATATCGTCAAATCTCTGCATACGGATGTGCTTTTTTTATTTTTTGCCCTAGGAGTTAAATGTTTTCATATAGAAAAATTTATTATAATGACATTATCTATCTTCCGATCAGCAATCCACCACCTTCACCATTGAGCTTCCACTTCTCTTATTATACAGATTATAAGATCTTGAAAGTCATTTGGCGTTTGGTGGCCTTGCTGGACTAAATGACGATAAAGGGTTATTGTAAGGTGTTATGGATTATTCTGGCACGGGGCGACGATTGGCTACAGTCTGAATGACTAATCACCTGACACGGCGCTACTCCATTTCACTCGCTCACTGGAATGAATGTCTCTTTTAGCACTGGTGTGATTATAGCACTGTAGTGAAATGAACTCACCACCTAAATAACATCTGTGCCGGTTTGTGTGGGTTCATTTTATTAACGCTAAGTGTTATTAAAATTGGTCTGCAAACCAGGACCAAAAGCAGGCACTTACGATTTACAGATTCCAAAGGTTTTATTGACATGAGAAATATGAACATAAAGCATACACAGAAATTACAGGGGTATAAAACAAACAGGGATCCCAAAGATAAAGCTAAGTAAAGTGTTTAAAACAAAATTAATGTTGAAAATAAAATACATTTAAAAAAATTTTTAAAAATGTATTAAATTTATCAAATGGAAAAAATTTAAAAAGGATAAATAAATAACACGTAAATTAAAAAGATAAAGAAATAAATAAGAACATAAAATACAATTAAACTATATGTAATAAAATTAAATAAAAAACAATTGAATTAATCAAATGAAAAAATAGAAAGAATAAATAAAACCTATATATTTAAAATAATAATGTAAAATGTAAAAAATGCAAAAAAGAAAAAAAAAAAGAATAAACATCAGAATATGTAAAAAAGAAATAAAAAAATTTCAGCGACTCTTTGAATACCTTTAAATTTTACACTCTGTAAAATAATGAAACTAAATAATAAAATAATCAAATAATCAAACTGAGAAATGGCAAGCTGTTCTGTGTTTAATGTGTTTTTGTAAATGTGGGGTTTGTGAATGAGGTTTAAAGCGAGCTGAAAACACGTTAAAGCTGTTAAAAAGCAGGAGCGAGCTGAAGAGAAAGAGGCTCGTGCATCAGGATAAGTGGAAAATAATTCTGATTCCTACATTTATTTTAGTCCATTTTTACCTTTTCCTCAGACAATGCAAGATAAATATTCACTTATTAAAGCGTAACTGAAATAGACTGTGTCATGCATCAACCTAATAGCTCGAGGGCTCGGTTCAATATTAGCCACTTGAAAAGAGGCTTTCCTAATAGAAGAACTGACGTTCCTCTTGCACAAACTCCATTCATCATGTCGGCCCAGCGTTCATTATACGCTACAAAGAAATGCCATTGAAAACGGTTAGAGCCATCCATTAAACTAAAGCGACAAGTGTTGGCGGATTATGGGAATAACACATTGGGGAAAAATAGGACGCCGATACTCCAGTCATGTTAAGAGAACCATGAGAAAGTGCCACCTGTACCTGTTCTTTATTTACATAGACCAGCAGATGAAACTAAATACAAAAGCAGAAGATATTGTGTAAAACCTCAGAACGTTCCGTCTTCTTTTATTCCATCCTCCTTAATTCAATGTGTGCTCTTAATTTTGGACTAAATCAGGAATTAGAATCAGAGAGGAATGAGTCCGTTTGGGTTAATGGATTAAAGTCAATGGTGATTTTGATAAATATTGGCTGAATAAAATCACTAAAACTGGGTTATAACTCTGGGTGGCTCATGCTAATGCTTATGTTCATGTTGTAGCTACAAGTCTAGTGTAGCTCATGTTTGTTGTTTTGTCTTGAGTTTTTGTATATAGTCAAGTTTAGTTTATGTGTATGTTCCCCTTTGTAAATAAAGACTGCACTTGGGTTCAATACTTCTCGCCTTAGTGGAGTTACGTTACAATTTTAAGAAACGCCGGGGTTCAAAACCAGAGATTTTGTCTGGTCCTTTGTTTGACGTCCTTTGTTTGACATGCACCTCAATCTCTTTTGTTTACATGACAAGCATCTGAGGACATCGCCAAAATATTGCTGCTAATAACTGTGCTAAAAAGCACAGTTATCCGATTTTATTACTGAAACAGAGGCGTCAGAATTCAGCACTATGTAGGTAACTGCTTATGACAACATTTTCATAAACCTTTTTTGAGGCTTGACTTTACGGTTGGGATTATATCGCCAGATGTTGGCTTGCATTAAACGGTTTGTTGCATTTTCATGGGGACGGAATATTTTATTAAACTGTGCATATGTGGACGAGTTTTATTTTTTATACAATGGACAAAAAACTCTGTTTATAACATGGACACAGCCTCAGTCCTTCTGACTGTTGCATAGTAAATTTCCTGATTTGATTGCAGCTTTTCTAAAAATGCTTTTAAATGCATTGTCACGATAAAATTGTAGGATGGAATGAGAATTGCACCATAACATTGCATGTGGTGTAAGACAGTTTACCACAGCTTTCAAGACAAACATTGTGTAAATGATTTGCATGCTTTCCTGCAGTAATGTTTGTTGACATTGAAATCACATAATTGCACATTTTTAAAGTAATCAACAAGAAAGTGTGTTTGGTGATGTACTGAGCAGATTTTAGAACGGGGCTTTGCAATTATTGGGCAAAATTACAAAAAAAAGTTGCTTGGATTGGATAAAGTTGCCTGGTTTGGCATGGGGATTGATTGAATTTACGTTAATACTTGCAACTGTGATTTTCCTTCGAGAGACTGGATTAAGTTTAAAAACATCATTCGAAATCTGGTCAAAATTCTCTCAAGCTGAATTTGATTGTCTGGAATTTGCCCCTAATTTTTTTCCCAACTGTGTCTTAATATTGTCCACTTTTCACCACAAACAATCTGACACCATAACTGACTTGTTTGGCGTCGCTGAGCCCGGCGTCATCCCCCTCTACCTCCTGCCCACAAAGTGCTGTTATAGACATTTGACAATAGCAGTGATGTAGAGGGATTTAGGCTGCCACAGGTCCAGAGCAGGGCTTTTCTATGAAGGCCTGTCCTCCCACAAAAAGCAACCCTGAGTCAGCAGAGTGCTAAAGCCAAACGTTCGCTTTGACAAAAGACTGGAAATCTAGCGGCTGCCAGATATCAGTGTTTTGGAAAGACATCCACAATCGTTGGTAAAATAACAGTCAAGGATGCACACTTGGTCAAAACAATGAATCATCCAACTCTTCTGGAGTCTTTTTTATTGAATAATGACATCATTAAGAACGCGATCTGGAAAGTGGTAGTTTAAACTGTCCAATAGCTGAAGTGTGCATGAGTTAACCACAGTTAATACATGACACTATAAGTTCCAGCCCTACCTCCATGTGTCTGGCTCCGGGTCTAATGAATCGCTCATCTCCCATCCAGAGTTTCTCATGCTGGATTTATGGTTTGAGCACTGACAGCACTCATTTGCACACGGTGCTTATGGGTAATTACTAGATCTCGATACTGTTAATGAAGAAGTTCATTAGTGCTGGGAATTATCTTTGGAGTGAACTTTAAACACCAGGGGACACTGTGTGCTGCTGAATCCTTTCACCATCATCATCTAGATGGTTCAGATGATTCAGATTTGCTAAAGATATGATCCATAATACCTCAACACACAAACACACACACAATGAACGTTGATTTAATGTTTTGATGTTTTGAGCTTTTCTGCTTACAAAAATAACCATAAAACATGCTTAAGTGCCTACATAAACCTACATAAGCCTTCTAGGACATCTGATCTAAATCTTATTCCAGATATATATATAAAAAAATATTCAACTTTATTGTGCAAGGTACGTGTACAGAGCCAATGAAATGCATTTTTCGCACATCCCATCTTAGTAAGTTGGGGGTCAGAGCGCAGGGTCAGCTATGATACAGCACCCCTGGAGCAGGAAGGGTTAAGGGTCTTGCTCAAGGCTTGAGCCCAGGTGTTTCTGGTCTTCAGATTAACAACTCAGCACCTTAACCATTTGAGCCACCCTGCCCCACAATGAACCTGAAGTTGTCATTAGAGCTAGTTACAGCTCAGACTAAAAAACAAAAAACAAAACTTTATATCTGCTATTTAAGTCAATATCATGATTATAACCTGTCCCATGTAACTGTTATGCAGCAAGCATTCATGTCAGTAAAGTTTTCACCGAGTTTTCAGCTAAATTTGATTTCTCAACATCGTGTGAATTTCATTCTGCTTAACGCATCTCTGGGTTCATATAATGATAATAATGCGACATAGCTTACTGGATCATCAAACTAAACTAAGATTACATTGAAAAATTCCAAAAGAAGCTGTGAAGCATGTTAAAATTGTTGAAATAAATCCCTGCTGTATAACGCTGACACAGAGTGAAGGATATAACCATGGCAATCGTTACGCAGTAATAACAGCTTAAAGCTTTTGGTTTGTCATTTTTAAATACAAGTTTGTAATGGTAATAAATAACTATGACAATGCAATGGCAAAAGAAGTAATAAGTTTGTTTTGTCTGATTTGTTAAAAATGTGGATATTATTAGTATATGTTATGTCCATAATATGTGCTATAAGAAGTTCTGACATGCTTACCAGAAATCTATGTAACTTTAACTTTTTTCTTTTTGTCAAAGCAGGATTTGTAGGTTTAATAAATGGCCCGGATGTGTTATGGCAGTGTGAACACTACTACCATGTAATATAGCATTAATAACAGATTAGAGATTGGTTAATATTTAGTTTTAATAATAATTCTATCGATTACGTCTTTTTTCTTATTGGATATCGATTTTTTAATATCGGATTCACTGATATAGAGCCCGCTTGTGAGAATTGTGTGCAATACTAGTGAAAAAAGACACTAAGAATTAAAACAATTAATACATTTCGTGAGTTCTTGCTTACATAAACATGCAAATCATCGGTCAGATTTAATTTTAATTCATATTTTTGAGAGTTGAAAAATCTTTACTAGACTTTGTTTCCTTTTCCAAACTTACAAGAAAAACATTCACAGGAAAAACCGCCATTCATCTGCTCGCCGCCTCTCTTCGTGTAACGCTGAGTTTTTCTTTCAACAGCGTCCGATCTTTTGGCTCATTGGAGCGTGAACAGATCGTGAACAAGGTCACTGTGGTGATGAAGGATAAAAGAGGTAAAGAAAAAAAGGGGAAAAGTAAAAAATAATTTTACTCTTCCTTCATCCATCACTCTAAGCAAATGACTTTATTACGAGAAGAAAAAAAGAAAAACACTGAATAGAAACCTTACAGATTGTATAAAGTCCTAGGAGATGTCACATCATATCCAGTACAAATGATGACCTCCAAAAGAAAGAGAGGAAGGTGAAAAAACAACGTGAGTAGCTTCTGATTCACAGCTTCCTTGTTGTGCCATTTCCAGTTGCGTCTCACTGTACCGGTTTTATGGAGGTGGCTATGGGCCTTGGGGGAGATCTATTTTGCGGTGCAAATAAATCATATTTCAGGGCGTGTACCAACTCCAACCCGAAGCTGGAAATAGGGCTTTAAAGGCCGATGAGTGATAGAATGTGGAAAAGAGCATAGCTTAGCGTGCCAAACACAGCCAGAGTCAATAAGCCTTAAAGCATCCGCTGGATAAACTTGTCCACTGAAGGTATCGGTTTCACAGATTCATGGCAGATTCATTGGACCGTACGCTGTTCGGGGCTTTGCTTCACCGCCGTTGGCACGGGAGCAAAACAAGCCTGTAGATAAAGAGGCAGACTCAGTGGCCCCACTCGATGTTTCTTTTTATCCAGAGACAGAAAAAAAAGAAAAGAATGCAGATAGTTACAAGCGAAACATTGACTCTATTAGGGAAAACAAAGTAATAAGATGCTCTGGGTTTACTCAGATTTGAGACGCACTGATCGGAGCCTCAACAGAGCCTTCACAAGTCTTTTATTTAGGAAAAATGTTTTACTAGCCGTCACTTACTGATGGATTAAAGTTATAAATACACACATTAAATCTTTCTCACATATACAGTAAATAACTGCACAGAGAAATGATTTTCTTTACATATCCCAGACTAGAAAGTTTGAATCAGTGTAAAAGGGTCAGCCATATAATAGCAAACCTTGGAGAAGAAAAGGTTAAGGGCTGTCAAGGGCTGGTTAAGAGTCCCAACAGCCACAGCTTGGGAGTGGTGGATAAATTTATATACATTATAGGAAGGGTAGGTGCTATTATTATTATTGTCTCTTTCACCTTTTCCTATTTTCCTGCTTTTTTTTAAGGCTTCCTTCCTCATGTAAAAATGATACAGAGGGTAGTTAATACTGAGGAGAGTTGGGAGTTGAATATTCACATTTATTCTTCCGTGTGCTTTCATAAAAAGATGTGTAACTTTGACCTGAACTGCTGTCAAAGCCCACTGACTGATGTATTATTGAGCATAAGAGCGACAGAGAGAGAGATAGAGAGAAAGATGGAAGGTAATAGATGGAGAGAGGGGGAGAGAGAGAGAGAGAGAGAGAGAGAGAAAGTGTGAGAAGAGAGAGAGAGAGACTGAGTGTAAGAGGGAGAGAGACAGCGGGAGAGGGAGAGAAAAAGAAAGAGAAAGCAGGAGAGAGAGAGGGAAAGGTAAGAGAGAGAGAGAGAGAGAGAGAGAAGGGTGCAGGAGAGATGCTTCCATGTCCTACAATAAACTTCTGCAGCAGTAAAATATAGTCTGCATTTAAACCGTGTCCCTTAAAGAAAAGAGAATAAAATAAAAAAGAGGGGAAAAACACAAAGCAGGCAGATTTGCAGCAGCATAAAAATGCTTTCAGAGAAATTAACGGTGATCCTGCTGCATCGCCGGACTGGACCATCTGGCTGAAGTCGAATAGAGAAAAAAAAACCAAAAGGTGTTTGTTCTATTATTAATACTGGTGTCTTTTGTATATGATTCAGTCGTTTGCAATGCAAATGTTGTGAAACGCTGTTTTTTTTGTCTTTTTGCGAATGCAGTAAACTCGATCTCTTGACTCGCCAGGTGCACTTGGCATTAGTGTTCGCTTTTATTCTACACATGCATTAAATTTACATTTCTGCCATTTGGCAGACATCCTTATGTAGCGCGACTCAATGTATTTCTTATTTTAAACAAACTTAGCAGTTAAGGGCCTTGCTTGGGGGCCCAGCCGTGGCAGCTTGGGATTTGAATTGTATATCACATTTACATTTTTGCTATTAAGCAGAATACTTTGTAAATAGCAAATTACACACCTTTTTTATCCAAATAAGCAGTTAAGGGTCTTGCTTAGGGGCCCGTTGGTGCTGGGAAATAAACCCATCAAATTCTGATTATCAATTTAACACCTTAACTACCAAGTTACCACTTCCTCATAGTTTAGGCTTACATTTATCTCACTGTTTTCTAATCCAGTTGAGAATTGAAGGGTTAAAGGCTTTGATCAGTGGTCCAGCAGGTTCTGGAAACTAAACCCATGAACTTCTGATCAGCAGTCCACCACCTTTACCACCTGAGCTTCATCTTCCCTGACTGTATGAATACAAAAACATGACTACGGCACGTGCTTTTCATTAAACCCCGTCCTGTTCGAGTTATTGCTGCGACTTGACGGTGTCTCCTGGCCGTCCTGACACATGGGCCAAGTCGGACCGTAAAAGATGGCGCCCGCTAAAACCATCATGACCTATTTTCATAAAGATGAGCTACGAGGCCTCTCTCTGCTCCACGCCGCTCGCTATATTAACGAGAGCCTGTCAAAGCCGCAATGCTCTGCATTTCCACATATTAAAAACGGCTAGGAAAAAAAAAAAAACACAGGGCGGTCTGTTTTATGACGCCATCAGATAAATCACGCTAAAGCCTCCTCGTTCCTCGCTCAATTTTAATCTATATTACAATCTTTTTCATCTTTTTCAAAAAACGATGCCAAGTCTGGTTGAACCTTTTCTTACATAAGGAACAAAATAAAAGTAAAGTTAATGTTAACAACCAGGAGACAATTATTTGTCCATTGCGGTTACATTTAATTATTTTAAAGAATGACTGTTTACTTACTTATTTGTAGTTTGTTGCAAAACTATGGTGGCTGAGAGAGCTCATTGTGCTACAACTTAAGAAAACACACACAAATTAAAAAAAAAAAAAACACCAACAAATTATGAAAACCTCAACACAAATGCTGCAATTACATAACAATTGCATTACGTGAGTTCCGCTACAGCACAAATGACATCACCAGGAAGTAATGCTAAAAAAACACAATGTAACGAACTCCTCTTGAGGTGAGATCTATTTGTTAAACCCAATGGTGCAGTTTATTTACAATGTGAATTAAAAATATAAACTAAACTAAAGACTTGACATAACTTGACATGAACACAACATAAACACTAAACAAGACAACAAACCTGAACTGCACTTGAACACTTGTTTAGCTAAACAAATAATCTCGCGACAGTACAATCATACACCAACAGACAAGGATACACAAGGGGATATATACACTGAACGCATGAACTAAACAAGACACACCTGAACACAATCACAAAAACAGAACTAAGCAACCAATGAAAACAAGACACAAGGACAAAGGGAAGCACATGACAGGAAGACAAGGGGAAACAAGAATCACCAGACCGGAAACCCAGAAAATAAACAAAGCATAAACAAAAACAAAATGGCTAGGATAACTTAGCTAGCTGGCATTGTTTAAATTAGCTAGCCTTGACATAAAACATAACAAAAAGAAATGAACAATACATAAAACATGAAACAAACAATCAAGAAAACACAAAACCTAAACCTTACACATAAGCAGAAGCTATTTGTCTTTCAGTGCCTGTGTGAAAATTTAGAAAAAAATTATACTAAAATATACTAAAGAAAAAGGGATGTCCAAACTTTGTCCTGATGGGTCAGTGTCCTGCCTAGTTTAGCTCCAACGTTTCTCAACACACCTCCCTGTAAGTTTCAAATTTACCTAGCAAGATCTTGATTAGTTGGTTCAGCTGTGTTTGATTAGGGTTAAACCCCTGATGTAGGTGGAAGTATAGATGGGAGTGAAAAGTCACCACCATCCTCCACCAAGGTGATAACCCAGGCTGTCGCCAGGCTAAGCTAAATATTGAGTGGTCAGATAAAAAAGGGAGGTTTGTTTCCATAGTAAGTTAGACAAATGTTTCCTTAAAGCGAGGGTGCAGCCTCCACCTAGGGGCCTCCGATTTTTTCAGGATCTCCGCACTGAGATGTCAAGATCCTAGATCCAAGGATGTTTAGCAGCTAGCTAGCGGCTATCTATTCGCCCTCAAGTTTGTAAGAGAGGTGCCGCACACGTTTCTACGTTTATAAACTTTTTTAGTGGAAAAAAATGCAAACCTGTTCCTGATTGATGGAAAAGCGGTCAGACAAGTTAACGCAAAATTACACCTTCTAAACAATCAAACAGACAGAATAGTAACGTGGCATAAATATCATGAACTGCTAGAATCCAGCCAGGTGTGTAAGCTGTTTGCGGCGATTAAAGTAACATAAGATTTATTGACGTCTCCTCACCGTAACATACGTAACAGGATATAAAACAGTGTGTATGAGCATTTAAATTTAATCGAGTCGCTGAATAAAGTAAGCATGTATATGTGTAGAAGAGTTATCAAGTCCCTTGGAAACTCCTCTAACTACGACATCATTCTTTCTGGAGCCGGAAAACGCTGTACTCGCCATCCTAAGGGGGCTTTTGGGTATGAAAAAGCAGCTCTGCTGTTATTTACATCTTGGTGATATAAATCTGTGTGTGTGTGTGTTTGTGGGTGTGAGTAGGAATAGGAACAAACCTCGTGGATGTTGAGAAGAGTCAGTCTGAATTATTATTCTTTTTGAAATCTTTTTAAACACCTTTTTCTTGACATCAGATCCGTTTAGCTCGGAAAGAGAGTTAATATGCAGTAATATGTAAATGTGTTTTCTATTTTTTGTGGACGGCTCTGAAGACCGTGAAAATGAGAATGACAGAAAAAATGTCATGAGATGCGGAAAAGCGTACGGGTTTCGCCACTTCCGGATAGAGTTTCAAAGTGGATATCGGCAGAAAGTAGCGTGCAGGTGGATGTGAGTCACGCGCCGGTCACATGTTCACATGTGGTTTTCTTACGTGTCACATTTGCACGTTTACCTTTTACATCTAGCATTTTTCCACATGATATTTTTCTCATGTTGTTGTTATTATTACTTTTAAAGATATTTTGGGGAATTTTTTGCCTTTATTGATAGGAGGGAGCGATGAAATGGGGGAGATAGAGAGAAAGGTGGAACTGGAACCGAACCCTGTTCCACGGAGCGCTACAACAAGTTTTGTTGATATTTACTTGATTTTTAAATATTTATTAAATAATGTTTGAGATTGATGTTATTAATTTTATCAGATTAATATTCCTAATCAGGGTCACCGAGATCTGCTGGAGTCATAACAGGGACACATACAGACAAACCAAACCACACACAACTCTTCACACACACTCACACCCGGTAGTAACTCACACAATCACGGTGAGAACATGCAAACCCCACACCGAAAGACCCCTGCAATGGATACGAACTAGAAAACCTTCTGACTTTGAGAAAAATTGTGCTGCCCAATGATTCTTATTTTTTTGAAAAGTCATCTACTAAATAGCAGAAATTAAGAAAAAAAAAAACAACAAAAAACAAAAAAAACCCAAACAAATATATATATATATATATAGATATATATACTATATATATATATATATATATATATATATATATATATATATATATGTGATTCAGAAAAAGGTAAAGCAGAATGACTAATAAACTAACTAACCAAATATATATATATATATATATATATATATATATATATATATATATATATATATATATATATATATATATATATTTGGTTAGTTAGTTAGTCATTCTGCTTCACCTTTTCTGAATCATAATATACGAAGTCATTTTAACAATCACAACAAAAAATACACTTATTCACTTATTCTTCTTATAGACAGCTAAAACCTTTTTATTTAATTTCTATTAAAGCTACAATAAGTGATTGTTGTTAGAAACATTTTTGTTCTGCTGGTTAAAAGTCTCTTCACATCCTGATAACAATCATTAATTTATTTAATCTAAATGTATTTATAGATCTTAAGACCAAAGAAAATTCGGTTTGGTACAAATAATATTATGATAGTCTTTCCTACTTGTTTGTTATCATATGTATGTGCATAAATATGTGCGCCCTGTTTACACACACAGGATACGGCATCAGTGTGTTCACATACTGTAGGAAAAAAAAAACGCCTAAATAATATCCTGCACTTTTAAATGAATGAAAGAGATGAATGTGTAGCAGGAATAGAACCCCAAAGTCAGTTAAAAGACTGCAGAATTTGGTGTTGTTTAAAAGCTACTAAAGGTATTTTTTTATTTTAAATTAAGGACATGTTTTGCTTGGAAGGTAATTATTTGCATATAAATTAATAAATTAAACAAAAAAACTATTATTAAGAAATGGCAGGTAACTCCATGTGACCGTTTTTTATAAGATTTATTAGTCAGACATTGAACTTGATTTCAGACAATTTTAGGGAATACGGTGAAATGCTTTGACGTGATTCACATTTTTCTGAATGTGAGTTAATGCTCTAAAATGTGTCTTAATGACATAACCGTAAATGTAATAACATTTTACATATAAATACTTACGGAATTTAAAATTTATACAACTATGTAGCTTAGGGTTGGGGTCTTGCTCAAGGGCCCGTAGTTGCAGTTTGTTAATATTTTGTATGTTTCTATGGGTAAGACCATCTACCCATATATATTATATTATAATTGTAAAAGTAAATTTTGGGAATTGAACTCATGACCTTCAGTAGTCCAACACCTAACCTCTGAGCTACTTCTTGAACTCAGTATTAGTCATTTTTTTTTCTTTTCCCCATGTCTGTTTGCTCAGAGACATGCAGGACTTCAGGACTGCTTGTTTAATTTCCCCTCCTTTATTCATTATTCTGCAGTTTGACACTTGAATGCTATCAACAATTCTAATACCTTCTCTCTGACCCCGTCACTCCACTGAATATTAGATTGACTCTCTAATAGACCGACAGCATCGTCAGGGTCATGCCGGTGTCAGCTTTCCAAATAACTAGAACATTAACACTGAAGGGGGGACGCCAAGAGATTCACGTTAAACCTCAATCTATAGCATCTATAATATCTGTGTGTTTGCAGCAGTTTATTAATTTATAGGGACGAATTTCACTATTTCAAAAAAAGATCAGCAAAGGTTAAACAACCGCAAAGAGCGAATATCACAACCAACCAGAACTCTCCCTTTCTCCCTATCTCCTACTTTCTCTCTCTCCCTTTCTCTCTCTCTCTCTCTCTCTCTCATCTCCTGTTTCTCCTCTCTCTATTTTTCTCTCTCTTTCTCTTTATGTCTCTCTTCCTCTGTCTCTTCCCCCCTCTCTCCCTCTCACTATCTCCTCTCTGTCTCTCTGTCTCTTTCTCTCTCTCCTCTCTTTACCTCTCTCTCTCTCTCTCTCTCTCTCATTTCTTTACCACTCTATCTCTCCTTTTCTCTCTCTCTCTCTCTCTCTCTCTCTCTCTCTCTATACAGCTGTAAAAAGAGGAAAGTGGGGGCATTTAGCCCGGAACAGTCCTGCACGTTTAACTGTCAGTTTTCACGTTAGTGGGTTAAAGGTCACCGGTCTGAGATGGCTCGGTACAGGCGTTCGTGCTTGCACTTTCTGACCTCATCGTGTGCTTACTGACCTTCGCCAGGCATTTCTGTCTCTCGCTGTGATTTGACACGATGGTACAGCCGCTGATTCTGGCATTGAACTGAACTTCTAGGAGAACTGTAGGTCTCCTACACACTAAGGATGGAGACATATAGGAGACATCTGTTTGCTGTTTTGCTGTAAAATAACAAACCAAATGACAAACCATTGGAAAGAAAAAACGTAATAAAAAAAAAAAAGAGACACCTTTCTATCATGTTAACTAGTATTTTAACTCTATTTTATTTTTTATTCTGTTCTTACATTTTAATCTATTTCTATTTAATTTTAATTTATTTCTATTTTAGATTAATCTCTTTCCTCATTTCATACTATTCTATTTTTATTCTTTTTTTATTCATTCTATTCTGTTCTGTTCTGTTTTATTATCCCTTTTAATTTATTCTATTCTATTCTATTCTATTTTATTCTATTCTATTCTATGTTAATATTTACATATTAAATATTAACATAATAGAATGTTAATTCTATTATGCAGGGTGGCTCAAATGGTTAAGGTGCTGAAGTTGTTAATCTGAAGACCAGAAACACCTGCGGTTCAAGCCCCCACCTCCGGCAAAGTCAACCACTGTTGGGTCCTTGAGCAAGACCC
Source organism: Bagarius yarrelli (assembly GCA_005784505.1). Taxonomy (NCBI): domain Eukaryota; kingdom Metazoa; phylum Chordata; class Actinopteri; order Siluriformes; family Sisoridae; genus Bagarius; species Bagarius yarrelli. The sequence continues at coordinate 867,254 of VCAZ01000158.1, forward strand.
TTAACCCCTCCTGCTCCAGGGGCGCTGTATCATAGCTGACCCTGCGCTCTGACCCCAAACTTACTAAGATGGGATATGCGGAAAAAATGCATTTCATTGGCTCTGTACACGTACCTTGAACAATGACAATGAATTGAATATTATTATTATTATTTTTTTTTTACATTTTAATCTATTTCTATTCAATTTTAATTTAATTTTATTCTATTCTAGATTAATGTCTTTCTTCATTTCATACTATTCTATTTTTATTCTTTTTTTATTTATTTTATTTTATTCTGTTCTGTTCTGTAAAGCTCTAAAGCTAATTTGATACAATGTCCATGTTTAAACCAGTAGCTATGAAATGTTAGTCAAACTTTTGCCATTGGCAGCTGCTTACGTGGCTTCTGCCAATGTTTGGCTTTCCTGTCCTCTAATTGAGACGACAGGCAAGCGCACACTTACACACACACACACACACACATTTATACACGCAGGGCATGTAATATTGCAAGTCAATTCAAGTCATCTCGTAGATGGATAGGTGTGCTGTTTAAAATTTCCAGCTGGTCTGCAGTGTGACTGTTGAGGCATACAGTAGGTACTGTAACATTAACTCCCTGCTTAAACTCCAGACATCTGCACTCTAACCTCCATTCAGACGTAAGAGTGTGAGAAACAGAGAGAGAGAGAGAGAGAGAGAGAGAGAGAGAGAGAGAGAGAGAGAGAGAGAGAAAACTGTATGCAATGTTTTTATCATATCTTTACCCCATAATGATTCTGACATGTTTTGTTACAGTTGTGATACTAAGAGACTCAGGGCAGTAACCACTTACTCCCCATGTTCTCCATCTCCCTCCCTTTCTTTCTCTCTCTCTCCTTCTCTTTCTCTGTATTGACTGTCTGCTCAGCCAAGACGGCGGCTTGTGCAACGAATGGGAAAGCAGCCCAGATTTAACAGTTGCGGCCCAGTGAAACCCAAACCACTTCATTTCAGGACCTGACGGCTCCCATCTGCCTCTTTCTCGTCCCGGACTCGGCGTCTGCCGCCGCAGATTGTTTTACGAAACACAATCTAACAGGATTCAAAAGGCCCTTCTGTATTGCTACCTCTTTCTGGCCGACGTTTAGCGCTGGAATGGAAACCGATAAGTACAACAAAGTACAACACGGGGGCAAACGAAAAGAAGAGGAAAATCATTATAGCACCTTGAAAGCTTCTGTGAGAAACCCTCCTGATCAGAGAATAAGATAAACACACATTTACACTCTAGGAACATTCATGGATTGAGTTACATAACATTACATTTACAGTTGTTGGCAGACGTGATTTATTTCTTCTACACAACTGTGCTATTGAGGGTTAAGGGCCTTGCTCAGGGGCCCAGCAGTGGTAACTCGTTGGTGCTAAATATTGAACCTTGATCTTTTAATTAGCTGTCCAACACCTTAACCACTGCACTAAAACCTCCCCCTCCCCTAGCTGAGTGGTTAAGGTGTTAATTCTCAGCCATTGCTGGGCCCCTGAGTAAGGTTACTAAGCCTTAAAGCCTTACCTTAATGGTTAGAACAGGGGTATCAAAACTTGGTCCTGGAGGGTCGGTTTCTAGCAGTTTAGCTCAAAGTTGCCTTAACACACCTACCTGCAAGTTTCAAGTGTACCTTGAAATCTTGATTAGTTGGTTCAGGTGTGTTTAATTAGGGTTGGAGCTAAACTCTGCAGGACACCCCGACCCTCAAGGACCGAGATTGGACACCCCTGCCTTAAATGATTACTTTAGAGACTCAGTAAACATCTTACAGACCGTTACACGATTAACGTTTCTTTTTTTAATTTATAGGACGAATGTATCAGTGCTGCAGTTTGAGACTAAACAGGATTTGAGATTTTCTGATAAGCTGCAACTTTCCTCAAGTCTGGGCGACTTTCTCCCCTCTGATAAAAACAAAAAAACAAAGTATGATTTATAATGAGGGTGAGATGAACCTGATCCCTTCCATGTCCTGTGAGCAGCAAACAGAAATGGTGCTTATCTCCTGGCCTGGGAGAAGGTATTGAGATTTAGGGCAGAGCAGGTCAGAGATCCCCTGCAGTGTCCCGGGCCTACATGCTCGATAAGCTCGATGGCTCCAGCTCTCCAACAACAATGGCTCATTAATCACCAGGCCGCATCCGAGAGAGAGAGAGAGACGTGAGGACGGTTACTGTACACCGGCGGCTGCGGGAGGGAGCTCCCACTTTCAGGACATTTTTCTAGAGATGTTATTAATTAGCTGCCTTGCTCAGTCAGGCCCTGAGGAATGGCGCTCCGGGTACCGTTGGACCTCAGCTGCCGGACAAACGTGCTCTTCGCGTCTGGTCACTTCAAGAATTAGAATAAATCACACCGTGTGTTTGGGAAGCCATAAAAACGTGGTTTGGAGTCTGAAAATCGCATATTCATTCCAGTCAATGGGAGGCTTTGTCTGAAAAACCACACTGAGCTGACCATTGTGTGTATTTTTGTTTTTGGGATTTCTGCGTCTCTCAGGGAGTCCATATGCTGCTATAAAAGCATGTGTATGTGTGTTAAGTCTAATTTATAACACTGAGGTAATAAATTCTTTGGTGTAAAAGATGTGGCTCAATTTTGGATGATGGTGAATCATTCTGGCTAAAATATATATAAAAGTTTTATATCAATCCACTCATTCTAATATGTTGTCTGTAATTTACAGAGACTGACGCTGGATTTAGACAACTAATAAATAAACCATACAAAACATAAATCTCAATTGTTAAGGTAGATTAATTATTAGTTTGGTTCTGCACCAACAGATCCCTACATTTAACATAACTTTCCATGCTGGTGATCAGGTGATACCGCATGCTCCCCTTATTATAAAAAAACCCCCAATGATGTCATGGAATTATAGAATTGTGGATGGAGTCTGTGGTATTGGTGCTTTGTAGCAGTTTTCAGAACACAATTTATGCTTTTTTATTTATACCACAAAAAACTGCCAACAATTACATTTTTGATATCCATTTATAGTTACACTTCCTGTCCTACACCTCTTGGTATAACAGTTCCTGTACAATTATTTCCAAACCAGCTTTACAAAAGACTGGGGAGTCCTTGGAGAAAACCTCCCTGCAAATTCCTTGTAAATTAGTCCTTCCTTAGGAAACGGAACAGCACTTAAATAGAGAAGTGGTGGCTAAATGGTTAAGGTTGTTGGACTGATACCTGGAAAATTGTGGGTTCAATTCCCAGCACCACCAAGCTACCACTGTTGGGCCCCTAAGCAAAGCCCTTAATCTTAATACCCAATTGCTCAATTGTAAAAAAAAGAGATAAATCTAAGTCGCTCTGGATAAGTAGTCCACCAAATGCTGTAAATGTAAATGTAAATGTAGAGAAGTGGTAGCTCTGTAATTAAGGTGCTGGACCGGCGATTGTGGGTCTAATTTCAAGCACCGCTAAGATAAAGATAAGTTGCTCTGGATAAGGCTGTCTGCTACTGTAAATGCCAGAATTCTAAATGTATGCATTATTTTACAAAACCTCAACCAATCAGAATAGAACGGCAGCACAGTTGTAATATAAGATAAGAATGAAAATTCTTTCAAAAATTATCGTTTGAACAAACGATCCTCAGAAACCCTACGACCTTCTCGATGGTTTACGTTTTTGGCACGTCATGTCGTTTGCCGGCGGCCTCATAAAGATCAGAGAGAAGCTGAATAACATCGCACTGTCCCCAGCCTTTCAAACTCAGAGATCCTCGGCTCCATTACGGGATTTACATTTAGTGCAGATACCTTTCACCTGATCGCCACTTCAATTCGAATCACAGAAGAACTCGAATTGGACTACAGGCTATGGAAAGTTCCCTAAAATACACTCCAAGACGTCTGGGTCTCAGATCATCTATTTATCTCCCTGCACACTGATTTTCAATAGCTTTAGCAGGAGAGGCTTGGCTTTCCTTTACCGCTGAAGATTGTGGGAACAGCCTACAGATCGGACGTGCTATTGTTCTTCAGAGATGACCTTTATAACCCCGCCTTATCAGCCCCAGCATTTTTTTTTTTACAGGAACATTACATATATAATTACATTATAGCTATTTATGGTTTTTTACCTTAAGGGTCCAGGCATGCTCCACATCTCCACTGCATCTGTATCCTTTAAAGCCATTTAATGAAGCCCTAAGCAAACCTTAATTCCTTGTTATGTTCCTTTGGTCCTGCTCAGGATCTCAGATGGTCTCTTACAGTGCAGTGTGAAGTGTGTGCTAAGCTACACTTTTATTACGTTCTGATGAATATTGCATGAAGTACAATGATTTCTCTAACAAGCAAACTAAAACATCCTAATGCAGTGGACACAATACACACATAGCTCGGCTTTAACTGTTTCCCGGCAGATGTGGAATAAAAACATTTATAATAACACATTAAATTGAATTTGCTCCTTGTACAAAATTAACAAACAAACAAACAAACAAAACAAAAAATTAAATACATTTCACAAACTGATCCAAATGAAAAAATATATATATTTTTCTTTCATTAACTAATTAATAATACTTTATTTAGTATCTTTATTGTTACTTTTTAAGATACATCAACATAAATTTTAAGAAATTAATTTTATTTGTAGCAAAATATTATAATATTTAATATTATTATTAAGCTATATTTTTGTTAATATGTTTGTACAATTTCCATATTATTTTATTAACACCGTATTATATTGATATGTAATTTGTTTTGTAACAAGTATAACCTATTTTTAGTTTTATAAAAAAACAAAACAAAAAAAAAAACTGTGCCAATAATTGATGATTATTTTGTCTAAAAAATGTCATTCATGTAATTTATAGGTTTGTTCACTGAAGTTTACTTAACGAGTCTCCGGTGTCCTGTAACACACGTGCGTTAGCGTTTTTTTACCGCTCGAGACTCGTACGCACGCACGTGTTTCTGCAAATCGCTCTTAAAACTTTCAGTGTCTGGCATCTGACACGGATTAAAAACAGCAGCATGATAATTTGCGTGTTAACGTAAACGTTCCTGAAAGAAATCTTGATAATTACAACCAGACCCTGCGGACTAAGAGGAGTGTCGAGAGTCCCAGTGTGATTTATGGCACAACAAGACAAGCTAGAGAAAGACTTAAAAATGTCCCAGAAACAGTTTCAACATGGAGGTCAGTTGCTTGCAGGTTAAACTGCGGCTTACGCGCGAGGTTGTTGGGTCCCTTAGCAGATCCAGATGTTGGAGCGTGACTAAAGAGAGTGTAAAGAGAGAGAGAGAGAGAGAGACAGAGAGAGAACTTTAAGACTTTAATATAACTTTCCTGTAGGGTTCTGATGGAACGGTGGTTTGGTCCCCTGACTTGGAAGAAATAGATTCTGCAAGGGTTATTTATCACTTTATTAGAAAATTAGAAAAAATTAAATACCACTTTGCTGTAAGGTTCCAGATGAACACTTTTTTAATGAAACCATAAAGAACCTTTAAATACCTTCTTAAATTACAGCTTTGTACCTTAACTGAATCAGGTGATGATACAAACGCTTTTCCTTTGATACAAAATTCCTAGAATCTCAAAATCTTGATAGAAACACTACAGCAAAGTGGTGTGTCAATGTACCACAACAGATTGTTATGTTGTTATGTTTTCATGGGGTTTTTTAGGGCTTCAATAGATATTTATGGATTAATATGCATACTACTTGGCTGTAGGTTTCAGTTTAAAACCTTGTTTAATAGAAGATTCTAGGTATCAAGAAGGTGTACCGGAGAAAGATTTTTCAGTGGTTCTTCGAGGCTGCGTTAAAAAGCAAGGGATTGTAGCTTTCTTTAAACTTGAAACCTTCCTTATGACTTTTATCAGGGACAATTAAAGAAGATTTAAAATTCTGGGTAGTAATAAAAATTTTGTACCCCACCATTAACCAGTTAATACATAGAGCTGTAATAAAATGTCTTTAATTCTCAATGGTCTTCATTGCTTCACTGGATAAGTATGGGGTTATCATGTCAAGAACACTACAGTGGTACAGCAGTTTGTACCACAACAACACAATTAATACATAGATTCTTGAGAGGACTTCTTTCATCCCCAAAGTTTTTTCCCCAAAGATACAACTGAGGTAGCTTTAAATGTTTTAGGTATCAAGAAGTACCAAATTAACAATGGAACTTTCATGTTGGAGCAGACACTTGCAAACTATTTGTCCCCAGTACAGCGACATCGTTGGATGCCGGGGTGCTTCCCTCCAAGCTGCTGAGGGCTTCCATGGCATTGGTGGGGTCCAGACCGGAAGGTGGGAGCACCTGCTTATGACCAGGGATGCCTTAGCGCCACCTCTAAGCAGCTTGTTGTGACCCTATTTAGCCTGGCTCCGAGGGGTGGGACCAGGCCTGCAGTGTCTCTGTCCTCCCAATTTCGACAAACAGACCAGGAAAGGGTGAACCTTCTCTGCCCAATGCATGGCTGACCACATATGTCCACGCATTGCAGTGGAGAATGTCAAGCCCTGTCATTAGGGGGTTTCAGAGTGCACTCTAAAGTGGCTGCTTCTAAGGCCTGAGCCCTGAAGACCTCCCTAGCGTAAATATGTAGCATCTAGTATGATAGATACTAGATGCTACATGTTTACATTTCACTTGTTCTCCGCATGCACGACTTGCATGATGCTGAGGGTGGGTTTCACACAGTGCGCACCTTTTTAAAAATGCATTGGGGTGAGCAGTTCTTGACATTCTGAACACTATTGTGGTTGGATAACAAGGTCCTACTCAGTCAAAATCATACTATAGATTTAATACTGTCACATAGAATTGATGCTTATGATGTTAAAAGACTCCAACAAAGTGATGATATCTCAAATCATTATTTAGTCTTGTGTACTCCATATAGCTAAAACTGTAAATTCTACTCCCTGTTACAAGTATGTTACCTCTATCATCACGTCTACCTAAAAAGACTTCTAAGTAATCTAAGTAATCTTCCTGATTTATCCCAGTTCCCCAGCATATCCAATAGCTCGGAAAAAAACTTAATGTAGAAAATATGGACTACGGGGTGCTCCTTTACATACTTTACTTAGGTAAAATTAACAAACTGTTAGGTCTGTCATGTCTTTTAAAAAACTAGCACAACCGCAGGTATTTATTCAGTACAGTACAACATTAACTAAAAATATAGCACACACAGCTGTTTACATTTCCCAACAGCACAGCAGTAATAACTTTATGAACTACTTTTATTCCAAGATCGATACTATTAGAGATAAAATTGTTACTATGCAGCCGCCAGCTACAGTATCGCATCAGATAGTGCACTATAGATCCCCCGAGGAACAATTACACTCATTCTCTATTATAAAAGAGGGGAATTTTATAAATTTCTTAAATCAGCTAAACCAACAACCTGTATGTTAGACGATATTCCATTATGATTCTTAAAGATATAGATCTCAAAAGTCATGGACTCTCTTTTGACTATTATTAATTTGTCACTGTCATTAGGATATGTCTTCAAACCCTTTAAACTTGCTGTTTAAACTAAGCCTCTCATTAAAAAAAACACAACCTAACCTAAAAGACCTAGTTAAATACAGTCTTCCTTTTTTAGCTAAGGTACTAGAAAAAGGTAGTATTCTCACAATCATATTTTTTTCTAAAGAAAAATGGTATCTGTGAGAATTTTCAGTCAGGATTTAGAATGTATCATAGTACTAAAACTGCTCTCATTAGAGTTACAAACAACCTGCTGTTATCAGGTGTTAATGATTGTATCTCCTTTTTAGTGCTAGCGAATGTCAGTGATTTCCACAACATTCTTTTAAATAGACTAGAAAACTTTGTTGTCACAATTGTACTTATCTGACCGCCAACCTAACCCTATATAACACTAAATAATCAAGATCGTCATGCATTCTCATTGAGACACTGGTTAGTGACTTTGTGCTAATGACGTGCTGCTAGGTCCATATTTCAATTCCTGAATCATCTCTGTGCATCCTGTTTGGTTTTCCAGATGCTGCTGCCTTTATCCTGCATAGAAATGTCTGTCTGCTGTTTATTAGTTCATGGAAGAGGAAACAAATCAGCAGCAGCAGCAGACGGTACACAGAAAGTAATCTTTACAATATTTAGCAAATTGGATTTGATGGTTTGTAGAAACTCAGAACATATAAATACCATAAAAAATTCGACTTGTCAGACTGGCAAAGAAAAAGTTGCAAGAAAAAAACACTCAAAATTGACTGTGCCAATAATAAAATGCTCATGCCATAATAAAATGTTTTGATAATTAAAATTTCAACTTAGTAAAATATTTTATTATGGTATGCTACATTTGTTATTTCATTTTTTGGCTTTTAGTAGACCCCCTTATCCAGGGAGACTCACATTTTATTTGATTTATACAACTGAAGAATCAGGATTAAGTGGTGGGGCTTGGTGCTGCTGGGAACCAACCTCACAATCCTCTGCTTAACCACTGTGCTAGCAGCTGATTTATAAATGTTAAATTAAAATAGTTTAATACTAATAAAATAGTTCCTGCATAAAGAAATATCTCCGATAAATATCAGTAACACTTTAAAAATAACGCTCTGTAGTTAACAAGTAACAACTGTATGCAGGAAGTGATCGTGGGTCCTACATTAAGACTTAACAGAAAACATATATCCTTAAATGCTTCTTAAAGGGGCACAATTTTAATCTGTAGCTGGGGTGGGGGGGAGTTATTATTATAATTAATTGGCTATTAATTAGTCATAGTTTGCAATTATTTTCTAGTAATTTTTTAGATAGCTAATTCATAGATAGGTATTCATTTCATTGTTGTTAATGTAGTACTACCTATTACTTCCTGCGTAATTACTTTTTAGTCAACGAAACACTATATAATTTACAGAAAATGTAGCAATAATTTTTTATTTTATTTTTATTATTAACCTTATTGCTATGTTAATGTTTATGTCTAAGTAAGGTTATGCAATTTCTTACCAAATGTACCACATTAATGTAATTAACAAATAAGTACAGAATTCCGCTGTACAACCAAGCAGTTAACATATATACTATAGACTGAAGTGCTAGTTAAAATTGCCCTGCTGGCACAAATTCCAAATAATGCTACTTTATTTCTCATTTTCGATAATAGCGTTCCGCTCTTAAGTGCGCTACAGCACCAGGAGAAATGTTAAATGTCACTAAATGAACGTTTAATAACTTTTTCTACTTCGATTTAGCTTCTATAATCACACATGAAATTCACAAAAGGACCTTGGATTAAAGTTGTTAAATTAAAGACACATCTTCTGTACATTAGTCCTACGCTATTTAGCCACCGCCCTTAATCCCAGCCTCTTCAAACATTCGTTTCCGTCCATGGCTGGAAGCTGGCTTTTATTTCCCAGTGTTATTGTTTCTAAATAACCTCATTAGGATAAATCTCCTTTTAGCTAACAGACAAGCTGTGAAATCCTCGCTAAACCATATCTGACACTTGCGCTTGTCTACACTTGCTCCCGCTCGCATTAGTGCCGTCTCTATCCGTCTTTCTTCCATGAAAAGTCACTTTATTCTTAAGGAGGATTTGTCAGCAGCTGCAACGCACCGGACAGCTTGAGTAAACACATTATTAGCAGAAATGTATACAGTCACTCAGAGGAACGAAGCAGCCGTAAGCAGCTTGCCAGTGACAGACGACACTAATAGAGAATTGATGTCCGAAAAAGCGCTCAAGCTGTAGCCATCGAAGGCCCGATAAACGGATCGTGAAAGCAGACGAGGCAAGCCGTGGGACTGCTACTTTACTTTCACACACACACACCATCATTACACAAAGTGCAGAATCAACTTCATAAAGGGGAAATGGGAAACAAGCCAAAGAACAGGGTTTCACTCGTTTAGCTGTAAGTTGCATTAAACTTCATGCATGTGATGTGCTATAGGTAATAAATGTAAATGTCTTTATTTTATCACATATACTTTACGGCACAGTAAAATTTGTTTCTTTGCATCTTAGAGAGTTGAGGTCAGAGTGCAGAGTCACTTATAATACAGCACCCCCTGAAGCAGAAAGGGTTAAAGGTCTTGCTCAAGGGCCGAACAGTGGTAGACTCGCAGTGGTTGGATTTGAACCCGAGTCTTCCTGGTCTTCCAATCAACAACTTAGCACCTTAATCATTTGAGCCATCACTACCCTGCTTACACTTTTTTAGTGTCAATAATAATAATAATAATAATAATAATAATAATAATAATAATAATAATAATAATAACAAAGACAAACTGTGTAAAGAAAACATAAAAACATTAAAATCAAAGACAGGCAAGTTTAATATTATAGAGAAGAGAATTCCAGATTTTAGCATGCATTCCTTTTCTGTTTTCCATAGTTCCACCTGAATACTGCGCTGTCCTTCTTGGTTTTGTGGAAGGGAATAATGTAACAGGCAATATGCCATACGGGAGTTTTACTTCTTACCATGCTGTTTCATGGGTTCTTGGCTTTGTTCTGGGGATTCGGTTCGCACCACTGAAAGGAGGACACTGACAAAGGACTCAGTGGTTACCACACCTGGTTTATTGAACATATCAGGGTGAAGATTATAACTGGCACATCCAATCAAAAACAGTAAATCTTTCTTTTCTCTCTGCAGTCTTCAACTCTCAGAGCACAACTTTTGCTATATAATAAGCAGAACTTATTTAAAGGTACACAACATTATTTTACCTTATGTTTGACTCCGTACATAATACTCCCTTACCCAAAAAGAAATGTTCTATAACCCTATGAATATAAAACATAAATAGACTGTATATACACACAAAATTAGATTCACTAAAACCTAAATCAAAACAGGTAAAATTAACAAAAATACACTAAATAACAATGAATTATAAATCATGTATTCTTATAAGGAACGGGTATATATCAGAAAGCTATGCTTTCCATAGGGTGGAAACATTGTCTGGTTACAGGCGATTGCAATTGGGGTGAGGTTGCAACTGGGTTAACGGTGGTGATTCCACTAGAACATGAGGTGCAGATAGTCCTGGTGGCATAGATGTAATGTGTGGTGGGAGAAGACCGGAAAAGGTGTTTAAGGTGCTTGAGTCAGTGATGTACAGTTTCATGCACTTGTAATGAATGATTTTTGCTTTTGCCTGTGGTCTAGATAACTCCCAAACTTTCCCAAAATTAACAGGTGTGGAGCTACCAAAGGGGCATATTGGTTTCATAACTTCATATGGACCTGCCCAATGTGTGCAGAGTTTATTGTGGTGGCAAGCAGGATCATAAACTAACACTAAGTCATCATGGTTATAGGGAGTGTATTTCAAATGGCGATCATAGGTCGAACGTTGTTCCTCTGTCTTGGAAAGCGGTTGCAGCTCGGTGAGCCCAAGTCAGTCTTTTGTGAGCCTGGAAGAAGGGTGTCAATCCTGTGCTTGTGTGCCTAATGGTCTTATGAGGCAATGCAACCTACAGGAGGTGTTCATCCCATTTGGTGCCAAAAGCAAAAATATGTGTAGAATTTCATCTTTTAGAGTGTAATCTGATTGACCTTCTGATTAATCTTATTGATCTTCTTGATTGACAACAAGCTGCAAAAGTGCTTTATGAGATCAGATTTAAATTATCTGCCCTGATCTGAATGTAGAGCCACAGGCACATCATGCTGTGGAATGTAGTGGTAAAAGATGCAGCTTGCCACTGAGACAGTGGTCTGATCTTTTAATGGGTAGAGATTGACAAACTTTGTGTACAAGTCCATCATGACTGGTACATAGAGGTTACCCTTGTTTAAAATGGGCAACTCTGTTATGTCTGCAGCCACTATTTGAAATGGACATTAAGGAGAGATAGGGATGCCTATATGTACATATAAATGAGTGGCGCCTGTGGTCGAGGTACCAGAGAACGTCATGATTGGCAAGCAGTACATTGGAAGCAATGTTTAGCGATGCCTGAAGACATGTAATGCCAGTAAAAGGACCTCATGACATGACCTCAACATCCAATGTTTTGGCCATACCATAATTACCCACTGAGGGGTGTCCATGGACACGATTGAGTATTTCAGGAATCAATGACGTAGAAATGACCACTTGCAAGACATTGTTACTAAAAGAATCGCATACGTGCCTGCATAACACTTCTTTACGAATGAGGAGACGACTAAACTGTGACCACAGCTTTCTTGGGTATGGGAAAGAATCATGTAGCCTCCATAAGGGTGGTTTACACCCTGTTCCCTATCTGTCGTTCACTTCCAATGTTGTGTCAAATGACAACACTAGGGGTCACGTTTTGGGAGCCTCTGACCTCTGACATATTTTAAAAAAGGCCAACGACATTGTATGAGCTGAATTTGCATAGCCGGTCAGGCCCCGAACTTCTGGGTATAAATAGACCGGTCACAAAACTGCTCATCATTCTGTTTTTCTGACCTGAATGTGACTTTACGACTGCATCTGCAGCGTTTTTGCAGCCTGAAAGAAGAAGCGAAAAGAGCGATTACCTCTTTGCGTCACTGGAGCAGTGTCAGCACAATCAGCGCTCTCTCCTTCACGGCGGCAGCCATACTTTTTTTCCTACAGAGGGCGCCTTATTATATATATGTCCTTTCAGCAGTGTGTTTCTGGCTGCAGTTGGCTCATCAAAACAGCAATGTTTTCTCTGCATGGCTCTGTTAATGCAGCCACAGCGTTCGTTGATGGGTCATGCCCCGCTCCTATGGGCAGAGGTGCCCATGAGACAGGTGTCCAGATGCATTGTCATTACGACAGATGCGTCTGCCAAAAGCAGTGTGCAATGGGCAGGCAGCCGCTGGGGTGTGGTCAGGCCCATGGCTGCAGTGTCATGTCAATTGCCTTGAGTTGTTGGCAGTGTAATTGGCCCTGAAGAGTTTTCAGTCGATGATTCAGGGCAAGCACGTGTTGGTCCGCTCGGACAACACTGCGACAGTTGCATACGTTAATATCAGGGCGGTGTCCAATCCCAATGCCTGTCACCGCTTGCCCGCCATCTCCTGCTGTGGGGCCAGCAAAGACTCAGGTCTGTACGTGCCACTACATCCCAGACGAACTCAACTGTGTAGCGGACACGCTTTAACGACAAAGGTCCCTCAGGGTTTAGGGATGGCTCCACCTGCAAACAGTCCAGCTGATTTGGGATCGGTTTGGCCAGGGACAGGTGGATCTGTTTGCCAGTTGTGTTTTTTCCTGATCGAGGCCCCACTCGGCATGGACGCACTGGCACACAGTTGGCCCGAAGAATTGCGCAAGTACGCCTTTTCTCCAGTTAGCCTCGTTGCACAGGTTCTGTGCAAGGTCAAGTAGGAAACGAGCAGTGACTCCTTCCTGGCCGATTTCTCTGAGGAGGGACCTTCTCTTCCAGGGAAAAGGGCACGATCTGGCACCCACGCCCGGATACCTGAAACATCCACGTGTGGTCTTTTGACGGGACCAGGGGGATCCAAAAGATCTATCACATTCAGTGGTGTACACCATCATTCAGGCTAGAGCCCCCTCCCTGAGGTGGCTGTATGACGTGAAGTGGCATGTGTTCATTGACTGGTGTACCTTCAGTAGGGAGGCCCCTCAGAGACGTGGTATTGACGTGGTAATAAGAGACGGACCTGACCCAGTATCAACTAAAGCCTGGAGATTCTGTAATAGCCAGTACAACTTGAATAAATAGGGTATGGTAAGAATCAATTGTGTCAAGGTGAACCATTCTTTAGAATGATCCTTAATGACAGCTTCTACTCATTTCCCTGATGTGGTGAGGAATGAGCTTTCCCCTTGTGGGGCTGAGAAAAGTGTACATGTCAGGTGGGGGATGTGTAATACCGTGGTGACCCATAGGGATGGGGGTGGTGGTGATGGAGAGCTGTGTCTGTGATAACTGGAAGTTCTGTTGTGTGGGCTAGGTGAGGATAATGAGCTCCATGTTCATAGTGAAAATCAGGCCACCGCTCCCGTGAGGGCGAGTGGAGCTTCCAAAATAATGTCTGTGGAGGGTGTACTAGTCAAATTGTGTGGTGTAAGAAGTTTGTGACTCATGGCTGCGAGAAGAATTAAAGTAGCTGCCATGTCTTTGCCAATAGTAGTCAACATTTGAAGGTGGTTGATGATGTTCAAAGTGGCCATTGTGGTGTTGTGAACAACAGCAGTCGTCATGAGTGATGCCGTAATGCCTTAGAGACTAGGTTTGTGAGCTCAGCAGCATAGACTTCAAGAGGTTCTTGTGGTTTGCATGGACATGCATTCAAAAATGTCTGAAATGTGTCTAAAAACAGTGATTAAACTGGCTTTAGTTAACTTGTAGTCAGTTTTCACAACAGGTGCTAGAGACTGCCAGTATGCAAATGCTGGACCAGTAAGATTTACAGAGAGAAGTTTAGCCTTATCCAGGGGTACAGCTGAGACATTAAGTGCAACTTTAAATCTCTGTATTCATGCACTAAAAGAATTTGTGCCATCTTCAGAAAAAGAATTTGGAAGGTCAACCTCCAAACCGTGCTGTTTTGTGGGTTCTTGGCTTTGTTCAGGGGATTCTGTTCGCACCACTGGAGAGAGGACACTGACAAAGGACTCAGTGGTTACCACACCTGGTTTATTGTACATATCAGGGTAAAGATCATAACTGTCACATCCGATCAAAAACAGTAAATCTTTTTTCGCTCTCCAACTCTTAGATTACAACTTTCCCGATATAATAACCAGAACTTATTTAAAGGTGCACAACATTATTTTAACCTTATATTCCACTCCCTACAATAACATAACAATAACAAGAGTGACGTAAATTTATCTCTTTTATACAAATAAGCAATTGTGGGTTAAGGACCTTGCTCAGGGGCACACCAGTGGTAACTTGGTGGTGCATTGCAGTTATCTATGCAGAATCAGTTTTTTTTTGCAGTTCTATCAGTTTTTCTGCCACAGGAAAGAACAACATGCGGCGAATATGTGCAATGTCTCTTAGACGAAAGAAAGAAGTTCTTTAAACAGGGAGGTCAGTGTTTTTCGTAGAGCCTGAAAGATAATCCGGTTAACCAATATTTCCTACGATATTTATGCCTTATTTTATTATCGGATTTAAAATATAGGATCCACTAATATATGGTGGCATCTTTTGATAGTTTAGAGAATTATTTGCAAGATCTTGAGTAGTTGGTTCAGGTGTGTTTGATTAGGGTTAGAGCTAAAATGCTAGGCTTAAGCTATCTGCAGGACACCCCGACCCTTAAGGATCAATTTGGACGCCACTGTTCTAGACAGTTATTTGTTCTAGACAGAATTTTTACTGCAGTACGTATTCTCCCAAGGTTTCTTTCTCCATTCTGTCACCGAAGTGTTTTGGTTTCTTGTCGCCTCTGACTAGTTTAGTTGGGGACCCTTTATAATTTTTTAATATGTTAATATTGTCTTATTTGATTTGATTCTGTAAAACTGCTTTGACAAAATCTCCATTGTTGTAAAGCGCTGAGTAAATAAAGGGGACTTGACTATACAAATAAAATGGAAATGAGGTGCTGTTAAGCGATAGACAGCCTCGGTTGCCACACCCATGTAAAGTTGTCGGAATATCTTTTGCATTTTAAACACAAAAATTAAAAGTCATTCAAAGTGACTTTTTGGATTTTATAACATTTACTGGGAGAGGTGTGTGTCATATGTTTTAACGTGTCGGCTAATGCTTTATTTCCAAACGATTTAAGTTCACACATTTAGATTCGTTTATTTGGACAACTATTTTTTAAATTAGTGCTCTATGTGTGCGTGTTGCAGGCACAAATTTTCACGCTCGTAAACATGCTCGCTGAACAAAAACCAGCTGTGATTATTGGCTTGATGCTCTATCAGACAATAAAAGCTGCTGCCACGTGTAACTAGAGGTCATGTGATGTGTTTTAGTTACTGCGTCCACTTTTATACGAATAATCAGGTCCTCATTAAAAACACTTTTTTAGGTACAGAAAACATTTTTAACACTTATTGCTAGAATAAATACATTTATATACAAATATATGATTTTAAAATAGAATCATTAAAAATGCTTTTAAAATTATACTGTAAACGCGTTTACCATCTTTGGGTCCTTTTTTTCTACAATATGGCTGTTCAACATATAGTATTCAAAAACGTTATTAAATATTCATTTCAATTATTATTTTAGATGAATGTTAAAAAAATCATTTGGTTAATTCCACAAAGCAGACATTCAACCAGAATTCTGACTAAAAATTACACAAAGCTGAAAAGTTACTACAGACAGACAGAACATACAGACAGACAAATAGTTAGACAGACAGACAGATAGATAATAGAAAGACAGGCTGACGAACAGTTTTTGCTTATTCGAATAAATGCATTATATTTTTATTTCTAATAATTTTTTTCCACAAGGGATAAAATCTATATATCACTAATTAATGTTGTTAATGATTATCAACAAAACATTAAAAATTATTAAATGCAGTGTATCGCAGTAGTCCCAGACCACTGGACTAAAGACCAACTTAAACTAAATTAAAGACAGTATTAAAATTTCGGAACTATAAATGTTGATTTTTATTTCTTCACCGTTGATTTGTGCGTTTATTTACACTGGTGCCGCCATCAGCGATTAGGATCCTGAACTCGAGTTGTGGTTTTGTATTGCGATGGAGGCTCTGGCAGTAAAGTCATTACCATAAAATTTTGCATAATAGTGACTGAAGCCATAAACTTTCTCTCTCTCTCTCTCTCTTTCGCATACATCATTCATGTGCGGCAAAGACAGAAAGGTTGAGGAGCTCCGAGCTTCTGGAAATGTAATCACTGGAACTGGCGGGTCTCCACCATCGGCGTGGCTTGATATAGCGCTGAAACCTTTTACTACTGAAATTAATTTCTTAGGCATAGAACAATGCGAGAGGCTCGAACATTAATAGAAGCGTTTTAAATTGAATCAATGTGCAGGGTAATATTTCATATCGTTAGACGTTCTCTTTTTCTTTAGAAGAGAGGGATAAGGATGGAATCCAATTAGCTATACTCGCTTCTCCAAAGGCTGCGGCGGGGAATAGACACTTAATTGGTCCGAAGGCAATTAGCAGAATTAATCCTTAAAGAATACAAGAATACAGACGGTTTGAAGAAATATTCCCCTAACGGATATTTTTTTTTTTTGTGCTAAATATAGTACTTTTATTATTTTCTTATTTAATTGAGGTCTTGTTTGTTGTAGGCTATTAAAATAATTTTTCCCTCATCTAATTCATTCACTGACCCTCATTATAATGGGATTAAAAATAGACGATATTTACATTAACATTTCTGCAGTCTTATCCAAGGCTTATCCTTAGAAGGAAGTGGTAGCCTAGTGGTTAAAACATTAGAAAGCTAATTGGAAGATCGGGGTTTGATTTCCAGTACCACCAAATTGAGACTGCTGGGCCCCTGAGCAAGGCCCTTAACGAACAATCGCTCAGATGTTTGTCGCTCAGAAGTCACTCTGGATAAGGATATTTAACTGAGCAGTTGTGGGTCCAGGGTAAATATAAAGACAAAAATAATGTTGATAGGATGTTTGAATTGTACATAACATTTTAAATCACGCTCCAAATAACCAATAAAATTCTTTCAAAAAACTGTTAGCGTAGAGGGCGACGACAGCAGTGCTGGGAATTGAACTCAACCCCTTAACCACTGAGCTACCAAAGTAAATATTCTAGACAGATCTGACATGTTCTTAGTGTAAAAAGGAAATGTTGAAGAAAAGAGGACAGAGAGCGTGAGTGAAAAACGATCGAGGTAGGAATAAAGGAGGAGGAGGAAGAGGAGGTTCAGCCAAAAAGGCCGCAGTCATAGTGGCGTCCTTGTTGTGAGTGAATAACCAGATGGTCTCCTGGGGTTCGGGGTTGTTCTCGCTCCCCCGTCCTCCTGAGCCATGGCTAAATGCCTGGCATATGGAAAACAAATGATAGCCATCACAGACAAGTAAATTGCGACTTGGTGAGAGTGACAACAAAAGGTCAATAAAAACGTGGTACACCTTTAACAGTGACGGATGGTGGTGTGCTTGGTTTGGTTTATTTATTCGGATGAAGGTATGTACACTGAAAGACAGGAGTCTGTAACGTCCAACGTATTAGCCCAGCACTGTATACAGATGAGGTCCTGTCCTTCACTCTCTGGAGGAATCAAAGGAGAGTTAACACTGCCGCCAGATGGAGTGTAAAGTGTAAAGTACTCCGTCCTCGCCTGTTAACATTGCTGCTGCTGAGAAACGGAGAAATGCCCCAGTCCAGGGTTATTATTTGTCTCTGAGACGAGGTGAGGAGAAGCAGTAAGAAAATCACCCTGCATTTTTTAGTGTAGTTGATATAAGAACTACTATAAGAACTAATAAGAATAAAAAAAAAAAAGAATAAATTAAATAATATAGATTCTTTCAAGGTTTTTTTTCTATGTAAAATTGATATACTAACTTCTAACCCCATCACGGTATTAAAGCCACAAATCAGCATTAGAACCATGCCCACAACAGTATTATAGCCACACCCACAGTATTAAAACTACACTACCCACCTCCTCAGTATTAGAGCCACACCCGCCTCAGTATTAAAACCACGGCCACCTTGGTTTTTAAAAATCACAACACACCACCTCAGTATTAAAACCACATCCACCTCAGTATTAAAACCACATCCACCTCAGTATTAAAGCCAGACCCACCACAGTAATAAGCCCCACACCCACCTTAGTATTAAAACCACACCCACCACAGTATTAAAACTACATCCCCTCAGTATAGAGCCACCCACCTCAGTATTAAAACCACACCCACCTCAGTTTTAAAAATCACACCCACCTCAGTATTAAAACCACACCCACCACAGTATTAAAGCCAGACCACACCACCTGTAATAAAACCACACCCACCTTAGTATTAAAAACCACACCCACCACAGAATTAAAAATACATCCACCTCCGTATTAAAAACAACATCCACCTCAGTATTAAAACCACATCCCCTCAGTATTAAAACCACATCCACCTCAGTATTAAAACCAGGGCTACCTTGGTTTTAAAAACCACACCCACCTCAGTATTAAAACTACATCCACCTCAGTATTAGAGCCACGCCCACCTCAGTATTAAAACCACACCCACCTCAGTTTTAAAAATCACACCCACCTCAGCATTAAAACCACACCCACCACAGTATTAAAGCCAGACCCACCACAGTAATAAAACCACACCCACCACAGAATTAAAAATACATCCACCTCCGTATTAGAGCCAAGCCCACCTCAGTATTCAAACCACACCCACCTCAGTTTTAGAGCCACGCCCACCTCAGTATTAGGACTACAATAGGGGGGTGTTCTTGCCTGTGTGGGGGCATTTTATTAGTAGTATTAGTGCAGAATGGGTGTGGTAGATGGCCCCGACCACAACCACTACAGTATCAGAATCCCAAACTCAGGAGATGTTCTGTATTCAGTGTTATCTTAATGGATGCATTGATGAATGAA
The DNA here is from genome assembly GCA_005784505.1 of Bagarius yarrelli. Taxonomy (NCBI): domain Eukaryota; kingdom Metazoa; phylum Chordata; class Actinopteri; order Siluriformes; family Sisoridae; genus Bagarius; species Bagarius yarrelli. Next base: position 886,791 of record VCAZ01000158.1, read on the forward strand.
CAGAAAGGATTTAAATGCTTCTTGTAACAAATTGATTTAAACTGATTTAAAGCTAAAACACAATAATAAAAATAATAACAACAGTATGGAAGAAACACTATTTTCCCACTTTATATGATATAATGTATTGATTTTATTGTACATTATTATAAATGTTAAAGTTGTTTTCGTATTTTTTTTTCTTATTTTGACAATAGATGTGTTATTGGAAAAGTCACAGCTGCTTAGATATAAATCGTCATTATACAATAAATATGTTTGTAAGGGTTTCATCTGTAAGTGTTTGAGGAAGAGGAGGAGTGTCTTCCGCTGGTCACTGCCTTTGTGCGGTTTAAGATTTAAACACAATGTTTTTGATGTTCCATTTAAACATTTTACAAACACAAACCACAAAATACTCAGAAACAGGCCAGCATTTCTCACGTAGGTGGAAAAAAGAAGATATTTTTGTACTGTGTCGATGCTATCGGAATAATTCGAGATCAAACTCTGCGGCAGTGTGTTTGTGCGGTTCAGTGGGGCGTGCTGCTCGTTCGGCCTCCAGATGTCTTACATTTGAATACAGAGACCTGATTTTTATCTAGGTCTCCATGGCGTTCACCAATACAGGAAACTAAGCAGATTAGACAGCAGTCAAATGGCACAGCTCAACAACGACTTCGCTGCTCACTGGTTTGTAGTGACGACGAAAAAAGTAAAAAATTCTGCTCTTTTTGCAAAAAATGAATTCAGTCATAAACGGATGCAAGTGCACAAATATTTATTTAATAAAGTGAACACAAAATTACAAAAGAAGAAAGAACAAAAAGAAAAACAAAGGACAAAATAACAAAACGATAAAATATTCCAACATTAGCATTAGCGTTAGCATCAGCACAAGAAAACAACATGAAACCATAGACTGCAACAGCATCAATGTCGAAACACAAATGAATAACACAAATAACACGTCAGTGAACCATGGCTCCGCCTAAAATCACATATTAATTATGGACCACATTTAAGTAAGTACGTTCGTCCCAAACTTTAGGCCAAGTATTAAAACAAAGGCTGCATTTACACCGTATTCATCAAGTGACCCGATTCCGATTTTTTCCTCGAATGTGGGATTTGACCGACGATCATGTAAGCAGCATTCTGATATTTTCAGATTGGGTTCAGCTTTTATTCGTATGTGGAAAAATGTGAGATATGAATTGGATTCATACATTAGCGTCTATCATATAAACAGCAGATCGGATTTTCCCCTGTTGTGAGTCACATATCATTAAATAAGCGACAGTGGCACATGACGTCAACTCAGGTAGACCCTTTCAGTGATATAAGTATGTATGCTCTTTCTGTGCGTTAAACAAGTCTGTCCTATATAGTATGAATTAATTCGAACTTACAACATCCGCCCTGTTGATATTGTCACATGACATACAATATCAAATCAGCGCAAATTTGCCACTTCCGAGTCAACCCTCCCGCGGGATCATGGGATAGCAACGCGTCTATCATACAGTATGTGTACTTAAACTACGTGTAATTTTTCACTCAGTTTCACCTACTATATAGTATGTAATTATGACATTTTGGATCGGGCTAAAGTAAATAAAACAAAGGCCGCATTTACACAACATTTACCAAGTTCCGATATTTTCCTCTAATGTGGTACAGGTGGGATCTGACCGACAATTATACTTTCAGATTGGTTTCAAGCCTCTTCATTCGTGGAAATAAATGGGATATAAATCAGATATGTACATTATCGTCTGTCATGTAAGCAGACTTTGCCGATCTTTATATATGATGCGGAAGCAAAATACTCAATAATCGTTTCGTCGATTGTATCCATTGATTATTACGCCGTTTTTACTTCCTTTTCCGATCAGTACGTCCACATTGGGTTGTTTTGCAGTGTATCGTGTTGATGTAGGTATCGGGTACGGATTAGTTTCAAAAGATGATGTAAGCGGGTCGTCAAAAAAAATAAAATAAAGTAAAAAAATCGGAATTCAAAATCAAGATCTGTAGTGTAAAAGATTTTTACACGGTGGCAAATTAATAAAAAAATGAGATGTTAAATTCATTTATCAATATTATGAATATCTTATTTGACATGTTTTTATGTATTATATTATATTACATCAATTCCATGATTAGCATACTGTTTTGTTAACTGTATATTTATAAAAATCAATATGCATTTCTTTATTATTTTTTACCGAAGGAAGGAAAAACATGCCTCTTTTTTAATATAATTTAATTTGCTTTACGTTTTGACATAAACCTTTCAAAAATCCCGCACAATGGACTTCCATCCTGTTTTTTCCTCTTTTATGTTTTTTTATAAAGACACAATACAGGATAAATGTATAGACCCGCAGAAATCCCGACGTTCATCTTAAGCAGTATTGATGACCTGCCATCACCAATAAAGCAGCAGAGCGGACAAATGAGGAGGAAGTCTCATGTTTTACCCTTAAATTCCTAACCCACAATTTTAAAAGAAAACGATAATAATGATAATAATAAAAATATACAAACCTGTACAAAGTGTTTTAAAACCTCCATGGAAAAAATTTTTAGCGACACCATTTTTTTGTTTCGTTGTGGCCGGTCATTTCCAAAAGCCATGTTAAAAGTGGACCGCATGCTCCAGCCTCTGTGATGTGGTCAGTACTTGGGAAAGTGAGTGACTGCTTTGAAAGGCGTTGAAAGGGGAAAATTTTAGCATTGCAGTCCTGGCGAAGGAAAGTAAAGAGAAGTACGGGCCGCCTGGACGCAGTGCTCGAACAACGCTCCAAGCAACATTAATGTCAGCACAATTTCAACCTCCATTCCTGTTGTAAACAATTAGTAATTTCCTTGTTGGTTTAACGAGTTTAATGCGCTAATCTTCCTCAGCAGCAGAGATTTGTAACATCATGGCGTTGTTCCACGCGGTTCTGCGAATGCTTTTCATTTGCTGTTGTGGTTTTTTAGCTAAGCTGTGCGTTAACCTCTGATTACAGAGTAACGATCGGCTCATGTGTGGCTCCTCTACACCTTCCGATGATCATCGTGGTGGAGTTTCCACATAATGGCTAGCACAGATGCCAGCGTTTAGGAGAAAATAATCACTCGCAAGACTTTCCTTCGACGTCTGCCCACATCATTTCCTGCTAGGATTAAGTTCGAGGTGAATATATGATAGCAATAAAACACAGGGTTTTTGCTGTGATTGTAAATGACAAGCGTATCTAACATTCACATACAGCTGAAAATGAAATACTAAGGATTGGAAGCAAGTGGAAGCTTATTGGTTAAATATATGACCCCAAATCTGAAGGCTCTAGACCAGTTGGGCCCTTAAGCAATGCCCCTAACCCCTAATTGCTCAGTTGTATAAATAAGATGATTATCCAGAGCTCCTTACATTTATCTTATTTTTTGTAATCCAGTTTAGCCGTTGAGGGTAAAGGACCTTGCTCAGTGGCCCAGCAGTGGCAGATATGTAATGACCATCTTCTGGCCAGGCAGAATCCATGCTCACCATTATTTAAATAAAATGCACTAATTTAGTATGCTGTGCTAAACTCAGCCTTACTGTGTGCCCTGAACAACCTTTTCCAGCCCACCCTTGCACCCCAGACCCGGCCACGTCGTGATTAGACCCAAGGACAATCTTCCTGACGTCACGACTTAAGCAGGAACCCCACAGGAACCGCAGGCTCATTTTCCAGCGGTTATCTCAGTGCGGTTTGATCTTCTTAGTGGGAGGAATCATTAAGGCTTTTTTAAAAGCTGGTGGTTTCATGGCGTTATGGAAGAATGTCAAGCTTTTACACTCGTGATGCTGTTTCTAATTTGACTCATGTTTTCCTTCCTTCATTCTCTCCGAATGTCTCGAGGTTAGAAAAGTCGACTGTTTGCTGTGGTGCATGCAAGAGGACGGAAAGGGAAAACGATATCTTTATTTAAATTGGTGATATTTCTGTCCTCCGTCATTTGTCTAATTGTTGTCACTGTAAAAGATGTGACTTCCTACTTCTTCTACTATAGACAAGAAGATGTCAGCGTTTTCATAATCTCTTGACAAAAAAAATCCTTCCATCTATTTTTCATTTTCAGCTACAAGTACATTTGGACAAATCGGGCTGAAATGATCATAAATATGGCTGTCAGGTTGCCAAATGGAGACCCTCGTGCACTCACAGCGTGGATCCTGAGAGACAGAATGCCCGGCTATGTCTCGTCGCACCACCTCCCCACAGAGGTCCATCAATTTGTCACACGCGATAGCAGAGCATGACACCCAGCTGTAAAGTTTTACTTTCACTCCCATTTTTTTTTTCTCTGCACTTGTTCTGCAGCGTACAGAATCAAGCCTCCCACTGGAGTGTAGTCCTGCTGCCCTGTGTTAAATTCATTTCTGCTTTTTTTTATAGGTAATCGTGTTTCCTTGTAAATTATAACTCTGGACCACTTCACAGTTTGGCTCCTTGCTTTGACATGTAAAACGGAAACACTCGCTCTGCAAATTCAATTTGCGAGAAGCAGCATCGGGTCGCATTTCCTCGCTTGCGGCCTCCGAGTCTGCTGGTGTAGCGAAAGAATCAACGAATCAGAACAGGAATGTCCTAAAATGGTTTATTCTTCACAAACACTAAAATATTGCAACAATTAAGATAAAAAAAATCTTTTTTATTAATGTCCTAAAATGTGTAAAAAAGAGAGATTGCTTAGGCTATAGCAGTCATCAAGAACAATGCTGTATTATTTGATGAATTTTAACAAGAAGCAACTTAAAAAACTCTGGAGACACTTGAGACTTCAATCCATGTGAACTTTAACAATCATTATGGATTGGATGCCAAAGCGGAAAAAAACACTTTTCTAGGCAGAAAATAACAAAACAAACACAGACTTAAACCAACACTTATACACCATCGCCCCCATTCCCCTAGTGCTAGGGTTAGGCTGAGTTAGGGTAGGTTTAGAGTTAGGGTTGTGTAAGGGGTCAGGTAAAGTGTTAGGGTTAGAGTTGGGTTAGGGGCTAGAGTTAGAGTTAAAATAGGGTTAGGGGTTAGGTTTTGGGTTGGATTAGGCTTGTATTAGGGGTTAAAGTTAAGGTGGGGATATGGTTAGAGTTTAGGATTAAAGTTGAAATAGGGTTGTGTTAGGGTTTTAAAGTTAGAGTTTGGGTATGTTTAGGAATTAGGTTTAGTGTTGGGTTTTGGTTAAGGGGTTGGGTTTAGGGTTGAGATAGTGATATAGGTTACGTTTAGGGTTGAAATAGGGTTAGGGGTTAGGTTTAGGGTTGGGTTAGTCTTAGGGTTGAATTAGGGTTGGGGTTATCTTTAGAGTTGAAATAGGGTTAGGGGTTAAGTTTAGGGTTGGGTTATGTTTAGGGTTGAAATAGGGTTAGGGGTTAGGTTTAGGGTTGGGTTATGTTTAGGGTTAGGGGTTAGGTTTAGGGTTGGGTTAGGCTTAGGGTTGGGATAGGGTTAGGGGTTAGGTTTAGGGTTGGGTTAGGCTTAGGGTTGGGATAGGGTTAGGGGTTAGGTTTAGGGTTGAGTTAGGTTTAGGATTGGGATAAATTAGGGGTTGGGATTGGGTTGGGTTAGGGGTTAGGTTTAGGTTTAGGATTTAGGTTTTAGGATTAGGATTGGTTAGGGTTAGGGTTAGGGGGATTCGGTTTAGGATTGAGATAGGGTTAGGGTTAGGGATTTGGTTTAGGTTTGGGGTAGTATTAAGGTTGGCTTTGTAAGACTTTAAAGGGTGCTTTATTGTACAGCAGACAAACAAAGAGGTAACAACAGAAATAAAAATAGAAAAAGAAAAAATAGAAAGTGTTTAAAGATTAAAATTAAAAAAATGTAAATTAAATAAAATGAAATGAAAATAAAATAAATGTCCACTGTTAAAAGCGCTATACATATAAAAATGCACTAAATTAATATCTACATGGGTACAAAATTGTCTGTCATATGACACACCTAGGTGTGTATACGCTGTGCAGTTTATTTTACACCAATTAACCTATTACAGATAGGAAGTTAACATAAACCTGTCATTTCGGCTACACTAGCCAAGCTGACAGTGTAAAAAATAATTAATGCTTTCTTGTGAATCTGATTGTAAAAAATTAGGAACGCAATCAGTGATGCCTCGAATTGGAATAATAATGAATAACAAATTTGTTGAATGTTGTAGAGGACAATCCAAATATCACGAGGGCATAAAAAAGTAAGAAGGGGAGCTGAACCACAAAGCTTCTCTGGATGTTGGGATATCAATAGGGATTTGAATGGGTGCCATTCCCCCTGTAGTAGTTTATCTTGGGCTACTGGATGCCCCTGGTGAGAGGGGTCATGCCCCTCAGCAGGCCAGCACAGCAGCTTACCATTAGATAGTGTGCTAACCTTGCAACTACAGTGTGACATCCTCATTTTTCATCCAGCCGCACCTTTTTCTGCGCCAAACAGAAGTGGGAGGGGTAGAACTCTTGTGAGAGTAAAGAGATAGAAGATGTAACATCCCTATAACTTCAGGCACAGGGGTGAGGATCAAGAAGATTAGCAGAAATACACTCATTTACTCTATTACATTTTCTTTGCTTATTTTCTTTAGAGAATGTAATTTACCCATAATTCTATAAGGGCTTAGTAGTGAGATAGAGCAGCATTATCAATTGTTTTCTTAATTATAAGCAATCTGAAAATCTGAACATAAACACAATGCAACTAAAATTAAGGATTGACCGATATGAAGTATTTTTAATTACTACCAGTCAGTACTGTTATTTTACTGAAAACTGAAAGAAATAAACAAAAATGAACTGAACTGTCATTAAAGTGTCTTTGTTAAGTAAAAGTTTTGATCACGGAAATAAAAAGAAAGAATAATTAGAAATTAAAAAACAAATCCAGAGCGACTTACATTTATCTTTATATACAACTGAGCAGTTGGTGGTTAAGGGCCTATCATGCATTTTTATCTTATCATTCGAGAAACATGGCAGGGATTATTTTTAAATTGTATACGTTTACTGGCCGCCGAGGACGAATCTGTCTGACTGTGAAAGATTTGACGAACATTATTTGACATTAAGCTGAGATGCTGTCAGGGGACAGAGAGCGAGAAAGAGAGCGAGAAAAGGAGGGAGAGAGTTTAAAGATGTGTTAAAGTTTTTGAAGTGATCGGTTTATTTTTATATTTAGGAGATCTTTAGGAGACGCTGAGCGCTGTGGCGATGTGTTGTGCATCAGTAACACAATCTGACATTAACAGGAAATCCTACATCTGTGACCTTGATATACACACACTCACTCACACACACACATACTTTTTCTCTTTCTCAAAAATAAACAAACTTTTCTGTAAAACTTAAAAGAGCCCATAAGTTGAACAAAATGTATTATGACATAATCACATTAAAAAATATTTGAGAATAAAGTAGAAATTACAGAAATTCTGTGATTTTTTTTTTTCTGAGAATATTATGACTATTATTATTTATTCTTGTAATTTTAACTTTATTTACAAAACTTTACATTCTGGCAATTCAATGTATTTCTTTTCCTAGAACTTTATCTTTTAAAATAAAGTTCTGAAAAACTTTTTTTGCTTAAATTATTTTTTAGAACATATGATTTTGTTTATTATTGTTAAATAAACTAATAAAACTAACAAATAATTTGATATTTAAGATGACTAATATTACCATGTTTTTATGTTCCGACATTAGTTTATTAGAAATCTTAATCTTAATCCCTGTAATTGAGCTGTTACTATAGTAACAATATTAGAATTCATACCTTAAAGCTTCTGTCCAATCAGATCCGTATACACTGTCTTTTTTTTTCTCTGTCACTTTGCAGCAAAATATATTCTTTTCAAAAATGATTAAAGCCACGCAAGAGATGTTTTATAGATCTGAATCTTACTGAAAAGAATATCTGACTTGTGAGAAGATCCTTCACTTTTAGATGGTTAAATTAAGACTGAACTCTAAGTGATTCCAGCAGTGATTTAGTTAACTATCAGCTCAAACTCTACCAGTATTTTATACCAAATTAACACCAAATCTCCAGAATTAGCCGCTCACACTATATGGTTTGATCGTAGAGCTGCAACTCGACCGCTTAGACTATACGCCAACATATGGAAATCAAACAACCGTGCAGATATTTTAAAAGTAGACTACACGTCTACACACCGTGGATGATACGGTTATCAGAATTTGATCGATATCTATGGAACTTATAGAAGAAATCTCTCTCTTTGTTTTTTGTTTTTTTTGCTGATGGTGATGAGTCATGTGTTTATCCCAGTTTTATCATTATTATAATATGTTCTATACAGAGTTCATAATTAGGTTCAACTGTGAGCTCTTATCAGGAGGGGCAACCACAATGTCTGACATGTCAGAAATTCATCTGATTATCGATTGCTGGGCGGAAAAGACTAATTGCCAATCGTTAACCCTGTACTATACACGAAAAAGCTGCAATTCGACTCAAAAACGCATACATTTTTTAAAATTTGAAAGAAACCCGAACAGGGGGTCATCAACCTACAGGTTAGAATAATTACTGGTTTGATTCACCACCAACAGAACGCTACATTCATCGTAATGTTCTATGGTGATGAGCAGGTGATACCACACAACAACCAGCAAAAAAATTCAAAGAGACAACAAAATGATCATATGGTTGGAAAAGAGAAAAATTGATCCATCCATCTATCCATCCATCCATTCATGGACAAATCACCACTCCATCACAGGGCCACATACAGACAACAACCAAACACAATTTAGAATTACCAATCAATCTAACATACATGTTTTGGACTGTGGGCGGAAACCCGAGTACCCGGAATAAACACATACATGCAAACTCTACACACTAAGACCACTGCAGGGGATATGAACCTGCGACATTCTTACTGTGAGGTAACAGTACCCCATTAAAGAGAGGAACCCTCAGAAAAGGTTTATGTTTCTACATAATAAATCCAAACATGGCTTTTAAAGGAAGGGCTTAAACGAAAGAGTGAAACGGAGGAGGATGGAACGTTTTCTTACACCGTACACCTCTTTTTGCCTGCGTCGCTAACAGCCTCAGGGATGTTTAAACAGATGTAATGTGTATTCTTCCCTGAGTTTGGCCTCTGAGTGTGTTTACCACCTCGCATTCCTATTCATCGCAGACACAAGTGTGATCTATCATGGCCGTAGCTGATGGATTGCCGTGCCCTTCATAAGCTGCTCCGGACACGCTCTTATTGTATCCTTTTACCGTTTTCGACTGACGGGCCCCGGCTACGGTGGCAGATACGCCGGTGAGAGTGTGATGGATGGGGGGAAAAAAACTGCTAAGGTTCGTACACAATATCCAGCCCTGGGATAAAGAGAGAGAAAGAGGGAGAGAGAGAGAGATAGATAGAGATAGACAGAAATAACATGCGGTGAGGATGAAAGAGAGGATCTTTATAGAATTACGCAGCTCCTGCTCTTTTTTTTTTAAAGCATTTGTGATGAAATATTAATAGCGAATTTGCCCCAGGTGCTGTTATTATAAAACCTGCTTGCCCCTGAAATAGCAGTTATGTGCAAGGACATATTTGATCAATTTTAAAGGTGTCAGCATACGAAACCGTGTACAGGATAAAGATGTGAGACTACAGACGGCTAGACAGATCCGTTACCTGTCTTGATTATTAGCATTATTATTTTTTTTAAGGTATATCCAGCAAGGCTTTTGCTAGTTTGGGTGTGTTTGATTAGGGTTGGAAATAAACTCTGCAGGACACCAACTTTCCAGGAACGAGTTTGGTGACCCGTGTTCTGTTGCATTATTGTGAAAATCTCTTGAAGCTTCTTTTGTAGGGGTGTGTGGTATTATATCCTATTTAGTTTCATCCAATGTCCCCTCCTGGTCTCTTTGTGTAAATCTCTCTGGATCTTTGCTCTGTTTGTCAGTAAGATCCTTCATTACAGAAAGTCAGAATTAAACATTTATCGCTCCTAGTCACTGAGCGGTGTTGTGTAGAACCACACGCTGAACCCTCATCAGTCCAGGATGGAGGAATAAGCCCTTTATTAACAGAAGCTTAGCAATGGAGATGAAAATGAGCAACGTCGTAAATTAGCTGTTGATTGCTTAAAATTTATAAGCTAAAATCTGACATAAGCTAAAGCTCAGACCCGACACTTAACTGGCATATGCAGATCATGGCATCCAATCAGGTACAAGCTTTTTCCTGTAATTCCTGTGAAAAAAAAGTTCTGGATAACTTTAACATTTTTGCCATTTGGAAGATGCCTTCATCCAGAGTGACTAAAATTCATTTGATTTTTTTAATCGACTGAGCATTTGAATATGAGGAGCTTTTCTCAGGGGCCCAGCATTGGCATGTGCTGCTGGTTATTGAACCCAAGATCTTCCGTTCCACAGTTTAACATCTTAACCCAGGTTCCTAGTGGACATGTTATTGTTTTTATAGTAACACCCTGATTACATGAATTTTAAAGATGGATTTGACGAATGTGTTCCATTTATTTCATTTTTATTTATTATATAACATTTACTATAAAATAATAATATATAATAAGTAATATATGATATGTTATGTATTGATCATCTAATTATGGTGGATAAGTGGTAGGGCAGTGGTAAGGTCAGTGGCCCTAGGTCAAGGGTTCAATTCGCAGCAGCCCTGCTGATGCTGGGCCCCCAAGCAAGGCCCTTAACTGCTAAGTTATATTAAAATGAGATAAATGTACGTTGCTTTAGATAAGCGCAGCTAGTAAAATCCAGAAATGTAAAAGTATTGATTGCATAATTATATAATTCTATACATTCTATCATAAATAAAGACTATATATAAATTTTTCTTAATCAATTTTTTTTTTTTATTATAAAATTGTAAAAATAAAAAAAAAAGCCCTGAAACTTCGAACAATAATTTCCACATACCACAACAATCAGATGAGACAGTTTTTCCTTGTTAAATGTTATTGAATAAGCCGTTACCATGGAAACAATAATAAGGTGATTCGTCTAATCAACCCAGCCTTGTATTAATTAGTAATTAATTAATCCCCTGGCGTCTGCCGTTATCGCTAATTGTCACGACAGTCATCATGTTTAATGTCACGCTAATGTTTGCTAAGTGCGCACTAGCTTGTTAGCGTGTTACATAATCTGCTGTGACATCAAACATTATGACATATTAATGAATGTTTATGGCTTTTAAAACAAAAATCATTCAGACTCGCGCTACTCCCGTACGACTTCTAATACGTTTATTTTTTTTGACACGCATCGGGTTAAAATTGGCACTCGCTGAATGTGAAAGTCGCCTGTGTTTGTACTGACGCACTGCTTTAGTGTGAAATAGACAAATGACTTCATGCAGGAAAATCAGTCAACGTCTCATCCAGTCGCCGCCATAATCAGGATTTATTCCAGCCTGCAGTTAAAACGAATCTAATCATGGATTTATTACTTAATGTAAACACATATCTGTGTGTGTGTGTGTGTGTGTGTAACTTTTTGTAAATCCCACACTTTACTCTTTGTAAAGCTGTACATGTACTTATAATGAACAGAGAATTTTTAATGTCCTTATAAAGACTTGGTCCTCATATTTATTTAACGAGTCTCATTTAATACAACGACTTTCATTAGTAAATTATATTATTAACAAAAACATTCCATCTAAGAAATAACATTTTTTAATTTTTTGCTAAAGATCAATTGAGATTGATTATTTTAGAACCGATACCGATGCTGATTATCTGCATGTTGATGTGAGCGATAACCGATAAACACAACCGATATTTCTTGATTGTTTTCCTTTAGTTTTTGACCCAATAATAACAACAGAACTAAACAAACATTTTTATTTTTATTTTACTATTGTCATTTTACTCCATCACAACATACACAACTAAACAAGTAGTATTACTAAACTAGAAAGAAATCAAAAATACATTAAATAATCTAAATACACTGGTTTTAATGTGTCTCTATAAAATAGAATCTTTGTTCAGAAAAAAACGTAAAAATTATTATAACAAAGGGGTTTTCGCCCTTTCAGAGACGCTGGGATCGACTTCAGCAGAGCCCCGTGACCCCGAATTACAGAAAAAGGGGGTATAGAAAATTAATAAAAAGATGAATTATAACAAATAAAAAGGTTTTGTTACTGTAGTATAATATTAATTAGAGGTGGGTAGTTATGTGTTATATATCATTACATTTACTTCAGTAGATTTTTGTAAAATAAATGTCCTTTTAAAAGTCAGCTAAACTGTTTTTACTTTTACTTTTACTCAAGTTATTAGAAATTGACTTTTCCTTCTCTGCATTTGATGTCGTTCCTCTGTTACTATTAAATGTTAAAGATGTAATTGTAGTTTTAATATTTAGTGTCCATCATGTTGTGTATAATGAGATTCTGGCGATAGACTGCAGTCGTCTAAAGTTCCTACGTGAAAAACACTTTTTTATTAAAGTTCGGATAAACAACTGAAGAGAGAGAAGAAGTGAGAACATCAGTAGAGACAGAAACACACATGACCTCAACATTCAATCAGTTTATACACTCCAATGAGAGAAACACACAGTCCCATAATGTGACGTCTTTAATGTGACCAAAAACATGTGCTGATATCAGTATAGAGGAATTCCAGATCCAACCTGAGAAAATATCTTATAGTAAGTTTCATAATAATGACTATTAGAGAGATTCTGTAACTATAGATGCTTTAATATTACTGTAAGTTACTGTAAAAACACACACACACTTCTTTTAACACGTTTTTACGTGTATTTTATGTAGTTGTGATTGTTAGTATTTTTTCTGAATTCAGGATTTTATCTTCATTTAATCAGATCCAAAAAAACTAATAACTCACAAACGGAGGAATCTCATCATTTCAGACTTTATCATACTTTTACTTTATTCATTATTTTTTATTTTATAATAATAATAATAATAATAATAATAATAATAAAATAATGATAATAGGGATTTATTTAATACTGAAGGCAGGTGATACAGTGATATATTCACGCTTCACTTACACTTACTTTCACTTCCTTTTTTTATTATTATCTATTTTCTGTATGGCTTCCTCTCACCCCTGACATGGTGCTGATTAATCGGTGGCCGTGTGATTCTCGTTGAATGGCCTGTATAAATGATTAAACACAGCGAATCCCAGTGACTTTCACTCCATCTGCCTTTTAAATTAAAATTTACCATCAATAATTAATAAAGTGGGATTACTCCAAGAACACCTTCTTAAAAGATGTGTTTAAAAAAGAAAAGAGAGAGAGAGAGAGAGAGAGAAAGAAAGACAGAGAGAAAAAAGACATAGAGAGAGAGAGAGAGAGAGAGAGAGAGATTGAGATGGCAAAGGAAAGAAAGAAAAAGAAAGAAAGACAGACACATAGAGAGAGAAAGAAAGAAAGAAAGAAAGAAAGAAAGAAAGAAAGAAAGAAAAAGATAATTGCGAGAAGGAGAAAGAGAGACAGAAACTGAGATTTATTAAGTAAAATCATATAATAAAGAGGACAAACTAATTAACATTAAAATATATATTTTTTAATTTATTTATATATCATTATAAATTATAAACATCTCTTATATGTGATAAATACAAATATTATGTTTTAGAATCATAAATAATTTTCTGTTAAAAATCCTGAGCTTACTGTTAGGACAGACAGGTGAGGACAGAAGTGTGTGTATAGGTGTGTTTCTGCTCTATAACACCTTTATGAACACATTTATAACTCATTATGAAGGCAGTAATTGTAGCTACATGTTGATGATTTGAGGTTTGACAGCAGGTGAAAGAGGTTCACTCAGAGTGGCGTCTTTCTCCCGTCACTGAACCTGTCTGCCGCTTCCAGACCCTCTAAAAAAGATCTGTGTGATAAGCAGGAGGGTAAATAAACCAGGAGCAGAATGAATTCTCTGCATCGTTCTGACGGTTCTGCCCCGTCGCCTCCTGACTGCCTGCCAGAAACCGGATTACTCAATCCGGCATTGAACACAAAGAGAGACAGACGCAGGAATATTCACCGCTCGGCTGACGGCGTCGGCTAACATGGACATTAAAAACACCACAATATTTTAGATATTCTGAGATTTTGACTTTAACTGTCAAACAAATCAAGGAAGAAAATTTGGAGTGTGTTCAATGAGGTGTGACCACCTGAAGTGCTGCTGTAAAGGTGGGTGTTCACTATTATTGATTGACATTTGATTAAATTTTTCGTTTTATGAATCCACAGCTCTTTTTTATGTTTTTTACAGATTTGAGTTAATGACTTTACTAATAAAAAAACATTTGCTGCATGATGTGACGTTGTTTTATCGCAATAAAATTGTAAAAAATTTCACTCTGGTTTGTTAAAGATCATCAGGGGAATGAGGAAGAAGTGGTAGCGCAGTAGTTGGACTGCTAATTGTAAGATCAGGTTGCCACTGTTGGGCCCCTGAGTAGGGTCCCTAATTGCTCGGTTGTATAAAAGAGATAAATGTAAGTCGCTCTGGATAGGAACATCTGATAATGCTGTAAATGTAAATAGTAAATATTTACATGCTAATTTTGGCAATTAAATGAGACATATTAGCGTATAACCGGCTAATAACACACAATATATTTGTATATTATAAGTCGAATGGCATATACACTAGCGTATGTCTGTTCTTTGTTATTCCAAGCTCACCGTCGCCGCCAGCACTTGGAGACAATAAGGCAGTTTCCCAGTGATATCTTGTCTTCTGGACGGCCATCCGGACAAGACTATGGAAACTTTACTGCAGTATGAGTAAACTACTGGTTCATCTGCTCAGAGGAGAACTGACCCCCCCGACTGAGCCTGGTTTCTCCCAAAGTTTTTTTCTCCATTCTGTCACTGATGGAGTTTTGGTTCCTTGCCGCTGTCGCCTTTGGCTTGCTAAGTTGGGGACTCCAAATTTATAGATATCAATCAAAATGAGTTTGTTAGTGAGTGTTTAATATTGTTGTTTCTGACATGATTCCTTAAACCTGCTTTGAAACAATCTTTGAGTTTGAGTTTTCAGTGGGTTTGATGAGGTAATCAATGAATTTGGGCAAAGCTTTACAAGGATCGGTAACTTTTCAAAAAAAAAGTCACTGTGATTGGATAAAGTAGGGCGGTAGCGCAGTATGTCTGGGGATTGGTTATATTTGGCAAAATACTGGAGAGACTCTGCTAACATTAACATTTACATACTTAAAGCAACTTATCACCTCAGCTTAATTTTACAACTGTGCAATTAGGGGTTAAGGGCCTTGTTTGGGTCATCCTGTTAGCAGACCAACACTCCATTTGTGTGTTCTATTTTCTGCTCATACACAGTACAACATATGGTGAAATGTTTTCATTGCATATCCCATCTTCGCAGTTTCAGCTATGATACAGCGCCCCTGGAGCAGGAAGGGTAATGGGTCTAATCCATTCAATTAATTATAATTAACAATATTTTCAGTCACATCCCTATTTAATATACACACGTGTAGGATATAATATCACTTTGGAGTTGGTTATCCTCCATTTGCATCAATTTGCCAAGAATGATTATTTGATTATTCATTAAAAGGAATTTAAACCCTTTAGAGCTACAAAAACTGGACGATGCACTTATACTACGGAAACAAAAGTAATAAAAATAACGAGCTCATTTATACAGTATTTGTAATTCTTAGTTATACTGGTATCTGAGCTACAGTGATAAAAACATAAATCAGCCAATCATAACAAAAAATTTTTTCGTTCTTTCATCATGTCTGTTATCGCAGTGTACTGTTAACAATAAAGCGGGATTTCGAACCCATTTTAGAAAATAACACAATAAAGGACACCCTTATGGCAAAGTCAAAGTGACCCACAGTTTTTTTTTTTTTTAGGGACTTGGCAACCCTACTCGATCGCAGTTAAACCTCTCTGCTTCATAAAGGAGAAGGCAGAGTCTTACCTGTGACTCTTTTTTCCTGCATGACCTCTGCTTTCACTGTGTGATGGATTATCTTCATTCCCTGGACATCTATTTTCCTGCCCACTAAGAGGAAAACCCCCCGTCTGGGGTGGGTGGCACGGACCTCAGGGGAAAAAAATCTCACGAAGCAACAACGGCAATGATAACAACCGTGACAACAATATGGATCATCTTACGGCAGGGAAACTCGGCTCTGATCTAGAGTGCAAAGACGAAAACAAAGAGAAACCATGAGGGAACACGCTCGGACCCGGGGGTGTACAGATCACATGACTGCTAAACATTGAGTGTGTGTGTTTGAGAGAGAGAGACCAAATAAAATATACAATGAATTGTTCACATTTATAGTTCCAAATTGTCATTAAAGTTCAAGCAATATTTATATTTTTAGAACCGATACTGATGCTAATTGTTCATGTGATCAATAACAGATATTTAGAACAGATATTTATTGATTGTTTGCAATTTTTATTTATAACACTCTCAATACTGGTGGTCAACGGACAGTAAGTTAGGAACCAACAATTGGGTTCGATTAACATATTCGTTTCAACGGCATCCCTCAAGGTTCTATTATTGCTTCTTTATACTTAATTTCTTTGTGTACTTCTTGTCTTGTTTACATAATTAAGTTATTATTTAAGTAATTAAGCATTAAGGCTGTATCAGCATAATTAAGAAATCAAATTTATATAATTAGATTTGTATTTTTTGGGAAAACCACTAGACACCCATGAGTTAGAACTGATCATTAATTGTGCTTTACTTCACTGATCCTGACCCCAGAGATAGAGGTTGATCTCTCCTGGGCGACGTAAATGTTCCTGGACAAATTTAAATTTACTGAATTTTAGAGGGCTTAGTGGTTAGCCTCACAGCAAGAAGGTCCCGAGTTCGATTCCCAGGTAGGGATCTTTCTGTTTCGAGTTTGCATACTCTCCCTGTGCTTGCATGGGTTTACCTCGGGTACACCGGTTTCTTCCCACAGTCCAAAAACATGTATAGAATAGGCTCCGTCAGATCCCTGTGACCCCAAATTAGGGAATAAGCGGCTATAGAAGATGAAATACATGAATGAATTTAAGTGTAATGTATCTGAATCTGCAACAAGCAGACATAAAATAAAGAACATAAAAAAAAAAAATTCTAAATGTAAAATATTTTAAGCTAACTGACTTGAAAAAAATAAAAATTGTTGCAACATTAGTGTGTTTCAGTCTCCTAGAACTAGTTTGTTTTGTAGTGAATTATTTGCTATGTTAACACAGCGCAGTGTTTTAATGGTGCTTTTGCATGTAATTCTCAAAATGTCCACTATATATCGGTGGATCCAATATCCCAAAACCGATATCTGATAGAGGAAAAGCTTTGAATTATCGTTCAACCTTTAATAAATATTCAAAAACTGCATTCATAATGCATTAAAAAGATTTAGTTATTTATTTTTCAAAAAAACGAGGAAGCGTTTCTACTTTCCAGGGGTACGTCTACGTCAGTGTTTACAAATCATGTGATTTCTAAGCATCCCGAAAATGTGCGGGAAACACAGGGGGGGGCGAGTCACAGTTTCACCGCCTACTTCACACTCGCTCGATTTCG
This sequence comes from Bagarius yarrelli, assembly GCA_005784505.1. Lineage (NCBI taxonomy): Eukaryota > Metazoa > Chordata > Actinopteri > Siluriformes > Sisoridae > Bagarius > Bagarius yarrelli. The sequence goes on from VCAZ01000158.1 coordinate 904,407, forward strand.
ATGTAAAGGATGGAGAGTTTCACATGTTTCAAGACTTTACTATCAAGGCTCGCACAAAGTGCATTCTTATGTTGACAGGACTCACACAAACACACACATTCCACATACTACAGAAAGACTGAAAATAAAAGAATACTATGCTATTATTTAATTATTTATTTATTCAGTTTGTTAGGTTTTAAAAGTATTCCAGAAATGAAATCCTAACATTAAAAAAATCTTTAGTCCTTTCTGGGAAGGGGAGGAGTGAATGACAAGCAAAAAAGACGACTTTCCGAATCCGTTTGTCATGTCTCACCCGTTGTCACACCCCAATTACATCGATTACGGAAGGATGACTTTGTTCCACACCAGCCCACAATCTGTAACACAAGTTACCGTAAACTGATTCTTTAGATGACAGGAAAAAAAATCTCCATAATTTCTTTGTGATCAGAATAATCAAAAGTATCATGTGGCGATTATGTGTCAGGTCGACCTGTGGAAGGATTCAGAGACAACGTTCTGGTGTTAGTGACCTAGAATTTGTCCTTCAGTCTTGACCTTAGCTGGTGTCTTTTTGAAAAATGAACCGCAAAACTTTGATGTTGGAGATATTGCGAAAGTCCTTGAGCAGCAGTTTGAAGCCACAGCCGATATTCTAGTTTCGGCAGCGTCCACGCTTACGTGACGAAGTGAGTTCGTGGTAAAAGTGAGAAAGTACATTTAGTTCACTTTTGTTCTGAAAAACACAGTTTCACATTGCGCAAATCGCAAGTATTTATGTCATCTTGAAGCAGCAGATGGAAAGAATTGTATTCAGACTTACATGATTTATTTAGATATTTTTTAACTTAAGTATCCTGAAAAAAATTATAAAAGGATAATAATTTAATTATTATAATCTAAGCCAAAAGCCTCGCTGAAAGGGGTGGGATTTGAATTTCAGATTGCACTTTATCCAGATGTGAATTTGTTTAATTGCAGATGTTCTTCTAGCAGATATTTGAATCTTCAATTCTGATTAGTTAAAGACAGATGTAAAATACAAATTCTGCTTTAGACAGATGCTTGGCGTTTCTGCTAACTACACAACAGTAGACTAAATTTAGTCCACACCTCCGCACCATCAAAGCTGAGAACCATGGCATGGTACTGGTAAATAATTTCAACTAAACTTTATTTTATTTGTTTGGTGCATCCAACAATAGATATTTTCTCAAAGCAGCTTTACAGAAATAAAATTATTTAGATTTTAAAAGAAAAAATGAAAAATTTTATATTTATTCCTAGTAAGCAAGTCTCCAAACTCAAACTCTCTGAGATGATGTTAGGAGGAACCCTTGAGAGAAACCAGGCTGTGATAAATAAGCCTTTTTTGTCAATATGACTAATTGTTGTCAATCCATGATTATTCTCACACTATAAATCTGACACAGTATTAATTTGCATATGTTGTAGCTGGTTTGCCTACATCGCATACATGTAACCGTGTAACATCGTATCCTTCTCTACATCCCGTTAACATAATATTTTTCTGATAATTTTTTTGTTTTGTAGAATATTGAATTTTTTATATAACTACCATATATATATATGTGGTATGGTCTGTCATTTTATGTACTTTTGGGGGGGCCCTGGTGGTCACCGCATAGTCCGCTTATGCCTGGGGCCAACCCATATTTAAAGTCTGCACACATGCACACACACAAATACATACATACACAAAATGATCACACAGTCACAAACACACACTCTCACACACCAAATCCCTGTTGGTCATCCATATTGTTGTATTTATGTATTTTATTTCATTTATTTTATTTTTATATATATGTATGGTTCTAGTGTATGTTATAATATGGTATTTACCGTGTTATTCTGCGGTCATGCTAATAAAGCTTATTACACTGAATTAAAATGAACTAATAAAGTATTCATTACACTTATGATCATGTGATGGCTTTACGGTTTTATCTCCTAATAAAAGACTCCGAGCAGGATTAGAAATTTTTCAGTTTTTTTGGCTAGAGTTGGGATTTCAGCTCCCAGCACACTTTTGCACTGTAATTACCTGCTGCTCCTCCTTTGTTATGTCTAACAGCGGTGATGAGGTGAGTTTCCTTTGGTTCCTGTGACACACTTTGGGGTATTATCATAAATACAGCACATTAACACTTGTTCTTCAATGTGTCAGAATATAAATTAAGTCTGCAGGTGTCCCGTCGGGGTTTTACCCCTGATACTAATTAAGGCGTGATAATTAGATTAGTTAAATTCTGTTCTTTCGGCTTAGTTGCCCTCCTCCCCCTTCAGAATACAACAAAAATCCCAGACAAGCGAAAGGGCTTAATAGATACGACCTGATGTTACATCACAGACAGAAAGTCGGGCTGATAAAGTCATCTGGCTGCTTCCCATGAGGGAATCAGACGATATGACTAGGATTTCCCCAGCTCATTCATCTGACTCCAGTCGCTGTTGCTGGTTTGGGACTGAGTGGAATTCCGGTTTGATATTTGTGTTCTCTGGATTTGACAGGTAAGAATAGAGACTGTCATAATCTGCAAAATGACCATGAGTACAAAAAGCAATCAAAAGTCAGGTACATGTTTTAGAAGAGGTCCAGAAAAAAGACAGCCTGTTAGAAACAGAAACAATTGCCTTAATGGCATTTGGCAGACGCTCTTATCCAAAGCATCAATTTCATTTTATTCTTATTTCAACTTAGCATTTGAGGAGCCCAGCAGTGCCAGATTAGTGGTCCTAAACGTTTGAACCCATAATCAGCAGTTCAACACCTTAACCTGATCATGATCTGATCCCACTAATACTGAATGATCAAATCAGCACAGTCACATGATACAATTTAGTGGAAAACCTGCACAGAAGAGCAAAGGTGATTATAAGAGGTCAGAGTGAGACTAGCATCTGGAATAGGATGATTTTAAAAAAAAACAGCTGGATAGAATAATCAGGCGTCAAAATAATTTTGACCTTATAGACCTCTGGTGGTAGAGTTAGCCAAAAGGAATATCCCTGCTGAATCCCTTATAGGTGTTCACCTACTAAAATGTAAATCTGTTCCTTTTCTTTGTAGGTTTGTAGCTGTAGGGGCTTTAAAACATTTTACTATCCACATTAAATTATCCTAAAAAAATAGCTTTATTAAGTGTCAGTGTGCTAAAACCAAACGCTGTTTGGCGCTGCCAGCTGCTACACAACCACCCAAGGCTAGCAGCTTCCTTCAGCTCCCAGAGCAGTCCTCATTTAGGTCTTAAGTCCAAAAGTGTGGCCTAAAAAGCATCTATTAGCATACAGCAGCCAAGGCCATGTCCACTACAGCGCTGGGGTGTAATAGGGCAGTGGGTCACGTGGGTATGGAATATGTTTGGAGTTTCATAATATAAAACAATTATGCTTTAATATTTGGGTTGTTCGGAAAAGATTTCGTAAAAGCCACAAAATTTACTTTAATTGATAAAATGAGTCAGAATTTGATTAATTATAAATTGCAATTGGTGTCAAACTGACATGATGTATAAAGCACACTATACACACACAAATTGCATCTTGAACGAATATAATTAAAAATGTTACAGAGTTCGTAAATATGCCTCAAGAAATAAATCATTTGCACATTAGACAGTGTGTGTGTCTGGGTGGAAGGGGGTTTGGAGCGTGGTATGTGTGTGAAGGCATTGTTACCACTAATTGCCCTCTTACTACCCACATTATCAGTGTGTGTGCAGGGCCTTAGCCAGTTCCTGGCTTCCTCTCCATGGAAAATGATAACCTGTCTCGACCCCCAGGACAAGCCTGAGGTGTGAGGATGCCTTGAAGGAGTGTGTGCTACTTAGTCCTCCTTGCTGGGGGATGGAAGGCTCTGGAGTGCTGCAGTGCACACACATATCCAGCTTCATGGCTTGGATCAGAGAAGTTCTTTGTGAACAAATAAAAAAGAGTTGCAGCCAGAAAACAGGAAGCCTTAATCATGGTGGCCTCCATTAGAGTAATTAGAAATGACAGACACATAAGCTCTGGATGTGTAGAAAAAAGTGTGTGCGTGTTGTTCTAGACAAAAAGATACAGAAGGCAAATTTAAAATAGCCATTTTAATGTTACTGGTTTTCAATTGTTTACTGGGAATTCAGAGAAACTAGATTTAATAGTTTTAATGAGAATAGTGATGTTGCAAAAGCACCTCAGAGCTACGGCTTCCCACGCTGACCTTCGCATTCAAATCTGCTGGAATTTCTCTGCTCTCCATTGCCAATGGCAAAATACATTATATTACTGTCATTACTGTACATTTTATGGGACACTGGAGTGTGTGTTGCAGTGGTGGCTCAAATGGTTAAGGCGCTAAGTTGTTGATCTGAAGACCAGGAAGATCTGGGTTCAAGCACCACCGCCAGTCTGCCACCATTAGGTCCTTGAGCAAGAACCTTAACCCTTTCTGCTTCATAGCTGACCTTGTGCTCTGACCCCAGCTTACTAAGATTGGATATGTGGAAAAAGAATTTTTTTCTGCTGCTAAGTATATAGCATTAAACAGCAGTACAGGGATGTCAGGAGGGGAGAAATTTCCCAAGAACTCACCAATGTGGCACAGCTTAGTTGGCAAGTACTTCGATGTAGAGAGATAGAAGTCTAATCTTGTGGTAAAAGGCAAATGCTTACTGACCTTCAATATGTTTAGTTTCAGCAGATTTATAGGACAGCTTTCTCATCATCATCAGGCTCCAATGCACAAAATGTACCAATATTATTGTTGGAACTCATAACAGCATGGCACATTTGCAGAGAAACTTTTGTTTTTGGCTATCCCTTGTCCAAACACTGGAGCTCACAACTTTTAGTCAGATATTTACACTTCCACTTAGCAAAGACTTTAAGCAGTTGCTAACAGAGCTAATTTGGTTATGCAATATGTTTAAGTGTGTAGTGGAAGACCTGAGATTGTACACTAACCCAGATCTTAAACCGTAAAATGCCTTGTGTAGGAAATCAACTTGATACAATTGCCTACATGTATCAAGCAAACCTATAGTGGCAGAAAGCTCATTGAATTTTGGTATGGGGGTTTTCTTTCTGATGTCTCTTCAGATATGTCTGAGAACATTAGTGTGCCAGCCTGGGGCAGAATCTCAAGATACATTATGCACTTTATTTCCATTTCCATTTCTGTCAGACACCATAATTCAGAGCGGTTTGCATTTATATTTTTATAGCCAATAAGGAGTTGATGATTAATGGTTCTTAGGGGCCCAGAAGTGGAAGCTTGGTGGTGCTGAGAATTGAACCAACAATTTTCTCATTGACAGCTTTAGCACCTCACTACTGCTTTCTCAGTCACAGCATGCTGTTGTCAGTTTTTAGCAGCACACACTTGTCATTGTCTTAGGGCTTAATGTTATGTCAATCTGTAATACCCAAGAGTCTTATTTCTGCATCACACAGGGCAACCTCCATGAAGATTTTTTTTATGTTTTTTTTATTGCACGCCATAGTGTTCTTTTTATAAATCCCCCTTGAGGGCAATGCATGGCAAATTTCACATCTGTTGAGTTTCAATCATCTGAAACCAAAATGTTGGATAAAGAGGAGTACATTTAAAATATCCAATCGCAAATCAACAGTGGAGTCAAAGATGTCAGAAAGCATTTGTGCCAACATTTGTTTCACTCACAATAATTTTTATTGGAGCATTGATGTTTTTTGCACTTTAAAGTCAGGTTGGACTTTTATAGTAGTTGTAAATGTCATGATTCGTAACTCCCCTTTTTACTGATGGAGTTTTGCAGAAGCAACGTGCAAATGTTGCCTATTTGTATATCTATACAGTCCATTTTCTCTCTTAAGCAATTTCTGGAGCAGCTAAAAGTTTTAAGGTCCTCCGGAGACTCATCTCGTGGGCACCGTAGATATGGAACAAGTCTTTTTTTTATCTCTTAAACATTATTCCCGCTGCCCTTCGCCATTCTCTGCCGACTGATTTACATCCAGCATGAGACAGGAGACGCAGCAGAGGTTTCAGGAAGTCATAAAAATAGTGAAAACAAACCCTGAGGGCAATGCACAAAAAGCTTTAACGCTGCTGTGTTTATATTCTAAACTCTCATCACTGTCTTTTGTGTGTGCTGTATACGTGTCTGTTTGGCACCCGCAGTCTCACCTGGATTAGCCACTTAAACTGCTTCACTATCTATTGAGTTGAGTGATTGCTTAATGACTGGCTTATTACAGACAAGGCGCAGGTGTAATGACAAGTTCAAGCTGAATGCATTCTTAAACAGTGACGATCTTGTAAAAAATTATTTGAAGAAACATACGCATGGGGAACATAAGGGCTACATTAAATTCACTTTTTTGGCATTAAGTATACCCCCTTACCCTACATTTATTTCTTTTTTTATCCACCTAAGATATTGAGAGGGTCTTGTTGGGTTGGCCTGGGGATTGAATGTATGACCTTTTGATTGCCAGTTTAACATCTTAACCACTGAGATGGTGTCTATTTGGGCCACTCTTTTAGATGTGGTACCGACAAGATCCAGATAACATTTCTATTGGTCAACAGCCCTACCACTGAAAGGAACAAAACATTTACATTTATGCCATTTGGTGGACGTCCTTATCCAGAGCAACCTACATTTATCCATTTTATACAACTAAGCAATTGTGGGTTAATGCCTTGATAAGGAGCCCAGCAGTGGCAACCCCAATTTTCCAGTTAGCATTCCAACACAAAAAAAGTTCTACTAAAGACATTAGGCCAACTGAACACATTAACCCACTTGCACCAATCACACTATCTGGGGTCACCCAGAAGTTCTTGGTTTCCCCTCAGTGTCTGGTTTCTCTTAAGCGATGTTTTTTATGTCTGTAGATGTTTTCCCCCACCACTGTTGCCTTTAGCTTGCTTATTAGGGTTCCAAATCTACAACTGGATCTTTTCATGAACCTCCTTGATAGGTTTTAGGTCTCCAGTTAATGGCATTTCTGAAATAAAAGAAATTGTCTAATTATTCGAAAAATCTGAGGTTTTTCCTCGAACTTAAACCTTCTTATCAAGCAAATGTGTTGCTTTTTCAAGTAATTGTATAAACTCTTCAAAGATAAAAACAAAATACCACAAAGAACTTTTAGAATAAGGAATCTGGTGCTTAGGAATCACACTACTTTCTTCTTCTCTGTCTTTGAGCTCTGTAGGGAACATCAGGCTGAGGATATAAGCAGTCAGATCTTCTGTTCTGCCTTTATGTTTTTCAGGGATTTAAAGTTAAACAGTTACTACAACCTTCTAGAGAGGTAATGAGGCCCGGTCAGTAATGTGGCTTTGCTGTTGTTAGGGGAGGGGTTACTTTTTTTAATGTTCACACTTCCTGTAGGCATTATGGTGTAAACAGTTCCAATGTTGCTTCAACCGTTTTTGAAAGGAAACCAGATATTTTTTTCCAAGAGAGATTAGATATGAATGCACCTAGTGCTAAATCCTAGACTAAGTTAATGCTCCCTTAGATGAGGAGCAAGAAGGCAAATTGGGTTAGGGTTATGATATGCATGTAGAACAACAAGACGTAACTTAAATCAGGTGTAGTGACTTTTGGGGAGTGTATTTTGTATGTCTTCTTGTTATGAGTTTGTGGTGTTTAGTGGTTGATTGTGAAACCCCTAAAAACTAAAATATGCTATTTAAGGTTGTTTCACTTTTTTATTTTGCTTTTTTTGCCCATTTACATATTCAGTTTTCAGTTACATTTTTAGTAATTAGCAGACACCCTTATCCAGAGCAACTTACATTAAACAAGGTGGTTCTGGGATTTAAACCTATGATCTTTTTATCACCGGTCCAATACATAACCACGTAGTTACTGCTTTTATAATACATTTCACAGGGCAGGACTTGCTGTCTAGCAGGTTTCCTAGTTTATTCCTATGATTGTGTTTCCAGGACAGGCAGTGGATCCACCATAACCCTGACCCAGAAAAAGTAGAACTTTCAGTAGAAGTGCAATATTGAAAACATTCATTTTCGAAATTTGTGTTTGTCTTGAATTAGGGACAAAAATGTTGAAGTCGATTTGGCTAAAAACTCTCCTTTAGATTATTCCGACTAAATCTACAATTTAGGAAATGGTTGCTCAGTGGTCAGTGTGTCAGACTGCTAATCAGAAGATTGTGGGTTTATTTCCCAGGATCATCAGGTCCTGGCGCAAGGCCCTAATCCTCAAGCCTATGTGAACACAAAACGAGTGACATGTATTCTGTCCAATGATGCCCCCTCTGGAATTAAAAAATTGCTGATATATGGCAATCAAACACCAGCGCCAAACATGTACTGTGGTAATAGAGGCTCTAAAGGTCTGCCTTGGTTTCCTTTGTATTAATCACACTAGCAGTGGGAAAAGCTATTTCTTTTACTAGTCTATTGTTTTTTCTCTACATACAAGCCAAAGTAGATTTTTTTTTGTTAAACACTGACTTGTTATTGTTAGCATCATTATTGGCATTGTTTGCTGGGATTTTCAATTTCCTTGCACGATGCTCTGGACCTCTGTGTATTTCCTGAGGGACAGAGATGGGAAATAGAGAGAAAGCAAGAGAAAGGCTGTGTAAATAAAGTTCAGACTCAGTGGAACAATGTAAGAGTGATTTATCTGAATAGTTCCAGCCCGTGATGTTCACTGAGATAATGAATGAATGTGTGGAAGAAGGGTGAAGAAATGGGAGGAAAGATGACCCTTTTGCTAATAGAGTGCTCTCCATGAAGTCACTTGGATGACAGCACAAACTCTAGAAAGAGTCAGGGTCCAAGAATAAGCAGGGACAACTGGTTAGAAATAAAGGCTAAATGGCTAATGCAAATATATGTGAGTTAAAGTACTTAATGATCTTTATCAGTTTTCGTATCTAATTGAACACTTTTGATGGTTATGTCCTGTTTAGGCTGGTGATAGATTTGCATATCCTGGAAACCAAGTTAATACTGTTGGACAGGGGATTCCGTTTCCAACACTAGCAGGCTTACACTTCTGGGCCCGTAAGCAAGGCCCTCAACCCTTGACTGAAAATAAAAAGTCATCAGTTGGAGTTTAACCCTGTGAGGATCCTGAGGTATCCAGAGAGTGCCGGCTCCAGTTGGATTATTTAAAGTGAATATACATATATCAGCAGAATGTAGTTCCATCATACATCTCCCACGGACTGTGTATGATTAGGAAAGGACACTGCTCATAATCACACTACCTGGTCTTTAAAAATGGAAGCGGTAGCGCAGTGGTTAAGGTATTTGACTGCTAATTGGAAGATCTGGGTTCAAATCCCAGCACTACCAATTTACCACCGCTGGGCTCCTGAGCAAGACCCTCAACCCCCAATTGCTCAGATGTATAAAAAGGGATAAATGTAAGTCGCTCTGGATAAAAGCATCTACCAAATGCCAGGAATGTAAATGTAAAATAAAATAATTTATAAAACACACTCTCAGGGTCAAGGTTTCTTTCTCCAAGTGAGCTTTTTCCTTGCCACGGTCGCCTCAGGCTTAATCACTAGGAATGTTTTTAGAGATGTTTTCGATAACCTTTTTGAACATTGATCATGGACTTTTGTGTTGTAACAATTTTAATAATTCTTAATAAAGAAATAATACCTGGCATTAGGAATGGGTAGTTCAGTGATGTTAATACACTTTGGGAATGTACACTGGCCAATCAAAAGAACGTGATAAACAAAAATAAACACGTTTTTTGATAAAAGACAAACTTACAGGCTCTATCGAGTGTCCTATTGTTTTAGCAACAGAAGTGTTTTTTCTCCAAAATAGATGAAAAACACGAAGAGGCACATTCAGAGAGACTCCATTGTTTCCTCTTTATTTCTATTGCTTTTTTGGCTAATTGCAATAGTGAAGAATAAAAGCGCCTGGAGATGATGCATCACCCTGGCAATCCCTCCCTACTATTGTTGTGAATAATTTTATTAAAACTCAGCATTTTATTCAGGGTCTGTGGAGAGCACCGGTTGTGCCACAGGTGAAGCAGAAAGGGGTTTTTCTTCTGCAATCCACTCTGGGGTTTTATGTGCTTGTGTAAGTGATACGCTATTGTCACTCCACAATAATATCTCCGAAATATCAACCAACACAATACATCTCTATAGATTAAGGAGAAAAAAAAGAAAAAAAATTGTCCATGAAACTGGGTGTGTGTGGATGGTGCATAGTATGAAAACGCAACACTGGTGTTTAATGTGCATTGTGTGGGCTTGGAGTTTAATTGTGGTGCACAGAAGGGCCATCCATCACGTCAGGTTTATAGTGTTTCGCATGGTGTCATCCCCATGTCACCGACAGCTTTGTTTTATAAGTGAGAGGCCATTAAGTAGCTCGCTCCATAAAAAGCTTGTTAAAACAGAGGGACGTGAAGAGGAGGCTCTAAAACAACAAAGAGTCTCCCCTCCTTAACAAGTACACCGTTCATGAATGAGAGAGAGAAAAGAAAAGAAAGAGAGAAAGAGACTGAGTTTTATGCACTGTCAAAAACCACAGCTGTCCTTCCCTTTGGGGTTTTGCACATCTGCCGAGACTGTTAATGACAAAAAAAAATTCATGCTCTCCACACCAATTCTCTTTCTCTCTATTTCTTTTTCTCTCTCATGATCTCTCCCTCCATCTATCCTGGTCCTATTGCTCTGTCTCTTCTCTCTTTCTGGTGTTGTTTGCACTCGGCACATCTGGAGCCAGTGCCCGGAAGCCTGGTCATGTTCCCCATCTGTGAGGAAACTCATGCCTCTTTAGGCATCCGAAAAAATCACAGGAGTGCAGGGAAATGTGGATGGCCCCGGGGCCCGGGGTGGAGGAGTAAAAGAAGTTAATGAGAAAATGAGCACATGATAAGTTAGTGGGGTGGAGGTGGAACATCTGTAAAAAAAAAGCGGTGAGGGGGCACAGAGCTGTGATATAAGAAGGAATGACAAGGATTTGTTTGTGACTGTAAAAGTTGATTGGGAGAAAAAGGAATGATAAAAGGAAAAGCAAAAGGAAAGGAAAGGAAAATAAAAGTCAGGAAAGAAATAAAAGAAAAGGCAAAGAAAAGAAAAGAAACAAAAGGAAAGCAAAAGGAAAGGAAAGGAAAGGAAAGAGAAAAAGGTTTGTTCAAATAGAGAGGGAAGAGGAATAAAGAAACGGGACAGAAAGGATCAATGAAGTGATATGATTGAAAGTGAAAGGAAAGGAATTAGTCGGGTGGACAAAATAGAACTGGACAATAAAAAAATTTAATTACGGTAAGGAAAATGATGGCACATACAGAATGTGATTTTCAGGCTGGTCTCGTGCTATGAGCGAGAACCTGCCATGTCATTTCCTTTCTCCTACTGGCTTGGAGTGCAGCCGAGCTGGGCCCCCAACCCGAGTCTCCAAACCACGTGCCTCACATCTGTTAGCACTTTCCAGGTCCAAGCGTTTACCATGGCGACAGCCAGGCACGTGGTAAAATCATAAAAACACAGCGCGGATGTCCTGTTAATAAAACCGTAACCAGTAAGGTTTTTATTTACGTTTATCTACATGGGTAGCCATTTTTCTAAAAAATGAACAGAGATGTAATGCATTTAGGTTTTAATGTGCGGAAAGTGGTAGCAGCTAAATCGTTCTGCCGTCTGCCAGATGTTGTAAATGTAAAGTTTGACCCAACGACATTACCCTGTTTTTGAGAGCCGCTCGCATCATGCACGGAATGTTGCCCTTTTGGTTCTGACTAGAGAATTAGGACACAATGTGCCTTATCGTGTTTTAGGGAGATTAGAATTCTTCCCACTTTTATAAATTGTTTGGAGCAGGAGGAAAAACGTCAGTTGGCCTCCTCCACACAGCTCCTCTATTTGCTCTTAAATCCTTATGCATATCTTTAGTTAGTAAAGATTTATTTCCACACAATCAGTGTACGTGCATTTATATGTGAGTGTTTGGGCAACACTTCCCCAACAGTACTAGACCGACTACACAATGTCCCTGTCATTCCTTTCTTTTGGTTTCTTCTTCTGTCACTCTCTTGCTTCCTTCCTGTTTTACCTTTCTTCTATGTTTCCTCCTGCTTAGGAGCTACAATTGCTCTCCCTCTCTTTCTCTGTCTCTGTCTCTCTCTCTCTCTCTCTCTTAGACATGACAGAGGGATTGGGGATAAGGCTAGAGTAATTATGGTTCAGCGAGTCTGGCAGGTGTGATAAATGACTAATAAGGATAGAGGAGCTCCAGGTTCTCAAAGGAGGACTATTAGAGTCTTATCAGCGCTGGGCTGCTGTTCCTCATGCTTGGCCCAGGACACAAGCCCTTGTAGCTATGCAACCTTCAACCTCTTTCTATCCAAAGCCCACCCCAGAGAGGCCTTCTCTATTAACCCTTACGCTGCTGTGTCTTTTTGTTTAAGACTCATTCGATGTGCAAGCATGTAGAAAATACAGATCTATATCCAAAACTGCACGTGTCCCAAGGACCACTTATCTTCCTGGAAGAAGATGAAGGGACACCACTGCCGCAAAAGAGGCAGCCATAAAGACATTAAAACAAAATGGCCAGCTCAAATAAAATCAGTCTAGGTCAATCAAGACAATTTAATTACAGTAACCCACTTCCTCAAACACGCTCTCATTAGATGCTTGACTTGCGCATGGCTGTAGATTAATTACTATAGGAATGTAGCGCACACCATGTCCCTGTGTCTCCAGAGGCCGAGAAGTGTGTGTTGTTGGTAAATGTAGCCTGCTGTATATGGGTCAGAAGCACAGCGAGCCCCTCAGGACCACGGAGGATGACAGCATCGTTGAGCAGAACCTGTGAAAAAAATGTATGGAAATATATATAGTGTATACTCTACATACACATGCGACGCACCTGGGTGAGACAGCAGTGCTGAGGATTTTACAAGAGTGTCAGAATTTCTGTACACATCCTGGGTGAAAAAATTATTCAGATTCCAACAATGGCAAGGGTAAGAAGGCAAGCGGAAGGCAAAGCTGTGACGGGACAGGTCGCCTTTTATCAGAGTAAAACTGTGGGTGAAAAAGTAACAAATGAGCGAGATGTCCTTGGTTTACTGTACTAGAGCCGTTACAGAAAGGGAAGAGTGGGCAGGATAAAGGAAAGAAAAAAAGGCAGAGAAAACAGAATAAAATTGGAAAGAAACGTATGGAGAGGAGGAAAGTCAAATAAAAAAGATTAATAGAGTACAAAGCAGAACAGGAAGTGAGGGGATTAGATTGAACAGTAAAATGCATAAATAAAAGGAAAAGAAAGGCTAATGAAACGTAAGGTATGAAAGTGGGCTGTGTAAGAGGGAAGAAAAAGCAACAATGGATCAGAAAAATCAAAAAGACAACAAAATGGTAAGGGAAAGGAAAAGTGAGAGAAAGCAGGTAAAGTAAGAAGAAGGTTAAAAGAAAAAAGGAATACGAGTAAGTTGGAGAAGAAAAGTAATAAGGAAAGAAAACTGTAAGGATTTGTAAAGAATTGTAAAGATTAAAAACACATGCTAATGTTAATGTTAACCTTACACCTACACCTAACCCCACCCAAACACAACGTTTCATCCCAACACAAGCTAGCACATTGCTAAATATAGCCTTTAAGAAAAAGTCTTCATATGGCAAATTAGCCTAGCAGTTAATGCAGTAACAAAATGTGATTCAATACTTATTAAAACTAACCGTTGAGGATTTAACTTTACATCCCATAATATTACAATTCAGCTTCATCTTTGGGTTTAAGTTCCAGAGATGCAATGACGTGGTGTCTCAGCTATTCCTAGCATGACATCAGTGTCTCTAACTGAGCATCACTAACAGGTTTATTAGGCTTTTAGACAGCAAACTCGTTCCAGCTAATCCGGAAACCGCAATCTTTTCTGCATGTGCCATTGGCTTGCAAGTGACCTATATTTTCCCTATGATGTTCTCATGCATCTCTGGCAATTACGGCGTGGAATCGCATCTATTTTCCCCCACTTAGGTAAATGAAATTAGAGCTCTATTTATAACCGGAGGGGAGTGCAGCGTCTCATACCCCCGAGGGAGATTTATTGGTGGCAAAGTGTTCACAAGCCAACTTAAATAAAAATAAAATAAAATAAAAGTTGGTAGTCTGTTGTTTCAGTGGCAAGAGTAGTATTTATATAGTTATAAATGTGTTATTACTATTTGTATATAAATATATAAATTCTACCTGGCCATCCTACCTATCTGTGTTAGTCTTACTCTTTCTCCTTTTATCGGCTCTGTTCTTCTGTGAGGGTTTTCCACTAAATTAGCTCATGTGACTGTGTGGATTTGATCATTCAGTTCCAATAGTATAAGTGAGATCAGACACTAATGTTGAGATGAGGAGGTCTGGGGTTTAGTCGGGGTTCCAGTTCATCCCGAAGGTGTTCAGTTAAAAGAGTTGAGTCGGATCAGGACTCTGTACAGGACATTACAGGAGTTCTTCTCCTCCAATCAGAACACAGCATGTTCAGCATGTGCATCTTCATAGAGATCAGGGGATTTGTGTACAGGGATATTGTCATGCTGGGACAGGGTTTGAGTCACAAAGTTCCAGTGAAGAAACAGCAAATAATTTTTATAGAATTTTTATCTATTATTTTCCTCTTTAATTTGTCTTTTTTATCTCTCTCTGTCTCTCTTTCTCATTCCTTTTTTCTCTGTCTTTCTTTTGGTTATGTTCTTTCTTTCTCTTTCCCTTTCTTTCCTCCTCGCTCTTTGTCCTGTTTTCTCTCTCTCTCTCTCAAAGTCAAAAGTCAAAAAAAGCTTTATTTTATCTATAGTCAGTGTGTGAGCGCTGAGTCTGTAGCGTGTCAGTGTGTGTGTGTGTTTGGGGTCAGTCACTGTTTGCAGGTAATTAGCTACAGTGTACTGTCGATTTAGGGCCCGATAGCACTGCATTTTACTCTGTGCTTGTGTGTGTGTGTGTGTGTGTGTCAGTGTGTGTGAAATGAGATTCAGTATCAGTTGGGTAAGGAGACTCTTCTCTCTGTTCATCTCTTGACTATTGGTAGCTCTGGGGGTCAGTGTGTTTTAGGGTTTTGTACTGGTAGCTCTGGGGGTCAGTGTGTTTTAGGGTTTTGTACTGGTAGCTCTGGTGGTCAATGTGTTTTAGGATTTTGTACTGGTAGCTCTGGGGGTCAGTGTGTTTTAGGGTTTTGTACTGGTAGCTCTGGGGGTCAGTGTGTTTTAGGGTTTGTACTGGTAGCTCTGGGGGTCAGTGTGTTTTAGGGTTTGTACTGGTGGCTCTGGGGTCACTGTGTTTTAGGGTTTTGTACTGGTAGCTCTGGGGGTCAGTGTGTTTTTAGGGTTTGTACTGGTAGCTCTGGGGGTCAGTGTGTTTTAGGGTTTTGTACTGGTAGCTCTGGGGGTCAGTGTGTTTTAGGGTTTGTACTGGTAGCTCTGGGGGTCAGTGTGTTTTAAGGTGAAGCCAATATTTAATGCATCTTTTTTGGATTTTTGATCGGTAGAGGGAATCGACCTAATTCGGCTCTCGGCAGCCGTTGTTGGTGGCCGTTGCTGGTTTCTGTGACTTTGTAGAATCGATTTACAGAATTGTGTGTGCATGATTTTAACTGGGTGTTTATCCCATTGTGTGAAGTGTTGGTTTGTTAGTGGCCGACATGCTTCACTACTGTACAGTAGAATGGATTCTATAATGGTATCATATAATTTGATCCAGATTGGGATGTGGATGTGATGTGGAGATCTCTCTCTCTCTCTCTCTCTCTCTCTCTCTCTCTCTCTCTCTCTCTCTCTCTCACTCTCACTTTTTCTCTCTCTCTCTCTATCTCGCCATCTCTCCTGTTTCTTGTCTTTTTTCCCTATTTATTTCTGTACTTTCTTTTTTTTTATCTTTAAGGAATAATAGAATGTGATAACATACAAAGACCAACTACACGATAGTGTGACTCAGAGTTTCTGAAAGACACAGTTAAGAATGTCTGTGTGTGTGTGCCGAAGAGGTAAAAATATGCTTTTGTAGAAATATCTATTATGTTTCCTTCCTTTTTATTTTTCTTTGATCTTCCTCCTCCGCTGTTTTTTTTTACACCTTTTGATCTGAAGAGCTGCATAAATATCTACTTTTAACAGTTACTGTATGTTTCCTTATATACTGGATATGTGTGTTGTGTGTGTGTGTGTGTGTGTGTGTGTGTGTGTGTGTTTAAAGACAAATAATAGATCGTCATGGAACACCGGGTGGACAAGTATGTTTGTGTGTATTGTGTGTGTGTGTATTGTGTGTGTGTGTGTGTGTGTGGAGGCTGACCTGGTAAGATTCATCAGTGTTAGTGGCATCTCACACAGAAAGAAAGTTAGTGTTCACAGGGGAGCGCTCCTCCGTTCTACACACACCACTTCATCCATTATTTTTAAAGGCTCATCTGTTACCATTTTTCTCTCTCTCTTTCTCATTTTCCCTCTCTCTCTCTCTCGCTCTTTCTTTTTTGTCCCTTTCTCTCTCTCTTTCTCATTTTCCCACTCTCTCTCTCTCTCTCTCTCTCTCCTCTCTCTCTCTCTCTCTCTCTCTCTCTTTTCCACTCGCCCTCTTTCTCTCTATCTTTTTCTCTTTTCCACTCTCTCTCTCTCTCTCTCTTCCCCTCGCCCTCTTCTCTCTCTCTTTTTCTCTTTCACTCTCTCTCTCTCTCTCTCTCTCTCTCTCTCTCTCTCACTTCTCTTGTCGTCTCTCTCTCTCTCTCTCTCTCTCTCTCATATGTGTGTGTACATGGCTTACACAAGGTCTCAACATACGGTAAGACAGCGTTCAGCCCTAAATCAGTGTGTCTCTGTGCAGCTGCCTGAAATGAAATCTTATTGGAGCGAGCCGTTCCTCTGTAAACACTCGCTCCAACAAGAGGTTAAAAGAGGCACTGAAAAAAACCCACCTCTCTAACCTTAACATTATCTGCTAAATCTCCAACACACCCGAACCTGAAAAAATGTGAAAATGTGTTCAGCCCTAATAATTCACAGAAATGAAAGGTGCATGGACAGAGAGAGAGATTCTGATTGGCCAGATCTGATTCTGCAGCTGCTAATTAAAGGTTATTATTCAATCTATCTATTTATCCATCCATCCATCTAGCTATACAATAATATCCTTTAATTTGCAGCGATATATAGTATAGTGTATATAGCTGTTTATATTATTGTTACGGTTTCTTTAGAAACAATAAACAGAAAAAAACAAGCGTTTAAAGCTGCGATAAAGTGATTTGAACAAAGTGCATGAGAACGAAAACTAAACTTTATTGAAGGTTTTGAAAAATTATGTGATCGTTTTATAAATCAAAAATGTAACTTGTACAACAAAGATTTACTACCATGTAAAATAAAGTTGTAAAGTTGAAATTACAAGAATAAAGTTTAAATTGGTAAATAAAGTTAAAATTGCGAGAATGAAGTTGAAATTACTAGAATGAAGTGGAAATTACAAGAATAATGTTAAAATTCTAAAAATAAAGTAATATTTACAATATCGAAGTAAAAATTACGACAATAAAGTCAAATTTGCAAGATTAAATTTGAAGCATTACAAGTTTAAAGTTATAATATTTGAAGAATAATGTCAAAATCATAAGAATAAAATTAAAATAAGAATAAAGACAAAACTACAAGAATAAAGTCAGAAATATTTTAAGGGTAAAGTTAAATTACAGGATTAAAGTTGGAATTACAAGTATAAAGTTGAAGCAATAAGTAATATGACTAATGTAATATTATGAGAATAAAATTGAAAATTATGAGAATAAAGTCAAAATTACAAGAATGAAGATGAAATTACAGGATTAATGTTGAAGCAGTACAGTATTTTGCTTGTAGCTGTATGTAAGGTGGATGCTGACTTAAACTGACTTACTTTATATAACTCTATCCTAAAAAACAGACAGTTATTTTATCCACTTAACTTATACAGTATATATATATATATATATATTACATGACCCGTTTTGTAGTTAGGAAGCAGAAGGACACGTCTGGAGGTGTCCTGCCGTATCTCCACTTCGACCTTCACAGTAAGATAATGAAGGAGGGCCGATATGATCACAGTGGTTAAGTGGTTCTCTAAAGAGCTGTACATTCTCAGAATTACGACCTGGAAAAATCTAAAATACGAGAATAAAAAATAGTTTAAAAATAAAGTTGAAATTTCAAGAATAAAGTTCCAAAATATTAAAATGCCACACCCTCTTTCTCTATCTTTCTTTTTTCTTCCTACTGTCAATTTAAGTCTGTCATTCTCTATCTTATTATCTCATGTTTGTTTTTCTCTCCCTCCTATCTTTTTACTCTCCCTGTATCTCTTATTTTTTTTTCTACTTTTAACTTTTATTCTTTCTCTCCCTCCCCATCTCTCTTTTTTCTTCTTCTTTATTGCCCTTTTATTTTCTCCCTTTTTCTTTTTCCTCTCATTATTTTTGTATTTTCTCTTTCTCTCTCTCTCGCTTTTCTCTTTCTCTCCTCCTGTCTCTCTGGTGGAGTGAGCATGGTTCATTGACCCCCCCCCCCACCCCCCTAGCGGCAGGGGATTCCAGGCCTGACTGCTTTTCTGTCCTGTTCATTTGACAGAATGACTTTCAGCGCAACATCAAAACGCTTGACAGCAGTTTAACCTCAAGCACAGAGACAAACGCAGTTGTTTCTTTCACACTCTGTGTGTGTGGGTGAGTGTGTGTCTGCAGAAAGAGCAGCGATTTTATCACATCGTCATTTTATTCACTCGGCCTGCACGGGTTATTCTTTCGTTACTGCGTCGCTGCCACTAAAACACCAAGTCCAGAAAAAGAAGAAAAAGATTCACTCGCTCGTAAATCACAATGATGTAAAGACAAAACATCTACTGGGTTATTTCAAATTTTTTATGTAATATTTGTTTCTCTTTTTCTCCCAATTCTTTCTTTATTTCTTCTTTCACCTTTCTCTCCCTTCTTTTTTTCCCTCCCTTAATATTTCTATTCTTTCTTATTTCTGAAAATAACATCTCTCTCTCTCTGTCTCTTTCTATGTCTTCTATGTCCTCTTAGTGGGTTAAACTGCCAGGACAACTAAAGCTGCCACCACTGGTCCCAAATGATTGCATTAGGTTTTCCTAATTACGTGAGTGTTGAGGTGTGTGTGTGTGTGTGTGTGTGTGTGTGTGTGTTTATATGTGGATTGAATGTGTTTTTGTTGTATTTTTGCTGGGTTGTGATTCGCTGGGTTGCTTCAGTAAACTCCTTTAAGAGCGGTTCCTCTCTTAAAGCCTGAGCTAATTCACACACACATATTGATTAGTCCCCAGAATTTTCTTTTTTTCTATTTTATAATCTCCTCATTTCATTCCTGAATCGTCCTGCAGATGAGTTTAATGGCTCACTTTCTGCCTGTCAAATATTGAAAAGTGCTCGTTGCAGCGACCGACGCCTTTCTGTGCATTACACACCAAATGTTCGTGCTGAAATATCTTGCCCAACTTTACTGTTAAAGGGATTTTTTAGGGGGAAATATAAATTGGCCCCAGATCGCTGCTGGAAGGGGTCGCACAGGAGGTGAGTGTGATTCATGTGGGATCCTGGTTGAAGTCCATGGATAAGTCCAACTAAAAGGATGTTTCTAACTGTTATAACTAGCTAAAATAAATTCCTAGACCAAAAGTTAGCCGACACCTTCCCAGCACACCAACATTAATGTAGCTTCTTCAAACTGCTCCACAAGCTGAGTCACATGGTTGTCTAGAACATCTTTGTAGATTGCAGCATTACATTCTACCTCCACCTGGAAGCAAGATTCACATACTCTGTTCCAGCATGACAATGTCCCTGTGCACAAACCCATGAAGAAAAAGACATGAAGACTGTGTTCTGATTGGAGTAAAATAACTCTCATGTCCTGTACAGAGTCCTGATTCTGACTGAACCTATTTAAACTGAACACCTTTGGGATGAACTGGAAGCCCGACTGAACCCCAGACCTCCTCACCTCAACATTAGTGTCTGATCTCACTAATACTATTGGAACTGAATGATGATCAAATCCACACAGTCACATGACCCAATCTAGTGAAAAACCTGCACAGAAAAACAGATGGGATTACAGAAGGAAGAATAAGACTAACTGGAACAGGATGATCAGATGAATGAAATCAGGAGGTATTTCGATAATTTTGGCCAAATCGTGTCCATATTTTCAGCGAGCAGATTCTGGTGAGGTAAAAACCCCAGAATGAAACTTCACACAGCTAAGATAAAAATTAAATAAAGCGTGTTCCATGAAAAGAATATTTAACGAATAGAGTCCATACCCGTATTCAGGAAGCCGAGCCGGAGGGTATTAAGCTCTAATTGTAAGGACCTGGAGATAAAATAAAACGATAGGTGAAAACCTCGAACCCCCCTCCTGTAATAGACTTGCCCTGTTACCAATTATTTAAATTCCAGCTAATTAGTTTTTTTAATCCTTTCATGGCGAATGACCACACACACCGCCACGCTCAGAAATTAATGACTAATCCTTTGGGGTACCTTTAATCTTTTCATATTAAAAGTTAAATAGTCAAATGTGAGCATGGATCAAATTACACCAGACTGATCCCTGAGAAAGCCTTGCGGGATCGAAGATGCTTTTAAAGGCAAAGAGGCGGAGATGGAAAAAAATTCTTTATTCTTACATTATTTAGAAGGAAAATATTTTGACAAAATAGGTATAATTATAAATATTTAAATATAAATCAGACTTTAAGTCCTAAACTTTTTGATTACCAAAATGTAGGAACTTTACACCATATATTATAAAAAATAGTATTTAGGGTGCTGGACGTAAAGTAACTTACATGCAGTAAGGGTCCTGCTCAAAGGCAGCGGTGGCAGCTTGATCCTAGGATTTGAACCCATGATGTTCTGGGCAGCAGATGAAAACCCTCAGATGAAATGCCTCTTCCCTGCTCAGGTTAACCTCATCATTAATCAGTGTGGCTTTCAAATATGATCAAAAATATGATTCAAAAGAAGCTTAACAATATTGGCTAGAAAACCAAACTGGCATCATGTTACATCCAATAACATCCAATACTATAATACCTCGAAAATTAGCGAGTTTAGCTTCCAAAACCCGTCGCGGATCAGGAGGAGTCGCGGATGTCACTAAAAATGCTAATAAATGCTTCTTTTTAGAGTTTATACCCTAAATATTACCCAAATCATGGTCCCAAAGCACTGTAATGTCAAAGCTAGCTTAATACATTAACCTGAAAAAAAGAAATAAATAGTTGACATAAAAATAGAGTGAAGTATGGTGTAATGGGTATTTATTCTTTCGCTCTCACAGTAAGATAAAACCTAGTAACGAATAGGACGGTAAACCTAATGACTGACGACATTGTCAGGAATGTAATCTTCATATGACACAGAAGTTAAATAATGATGATAAAATGTAAGTAAAATAAAATAAAGTAAACCTAGGTACTGTATGTAGATGGTACAGGTATTTAGTCAATATAAAGTTACGTAAAAACAGAGAAATAATAAGTCATCAAAAAAGAGAGAATGTACAGTACAGATTTCGCAGATTTGTAAAAAAATTTTGGATGCAAATTAATAAGGTTCCAATGAAAATTAAGCAAATTTGTGAATTCTCGAATCCAGAAACGCGAATGGAAAAGGTATCACCGTATGATTATGATTCTTTTTGATCATATTTTGTGATAATAGACATATATTAGGCACCCATGATGGACCAGAATCCCACTTTGATGAGCTGGAGATGATTTGGTAAAAATGCTGTCGCCAGAATTTTGACAAAATCCAAAATTCTGGAAAAACCCCTAAAATTTACAGTTTGTATAACACATTTCTACTCGCACATTTTTTTTTATTGGTGGTGGTGATGTAATTTTAAGCTGAAGCTAAGCTATTTTTTTTTTTTAAATCTCATGTAGCAGAAAGTATGATATTTTCTCACAACGACACACATGTAAAATCTAGCGATTTCCCTTTAAACGTTCATGTAAATAGTATGCATATCTTTTCATTTAAACAAAAGTCCCCTGCCTTTCAAGTGAAAAGTGTCTTCCTTTTTCACCAGGTTCAGATTTACTCTCGTGCCGTTGACCTGTCGTGGAAACGTCGATGGCGGTTTCCTGTAACCGTAACTGTATCGAGGAGGGTTACTATGTATTTACCTTCTACCCCTACATTGTATCAGTGAGCAAGATCAAGGTTGAGCTAGGCGGTATGAAAGTGTAGATAGAGAGAGGTTTCTGGAGGAAAATGTGGGGGTGTGAGGAAATAAGTCAAAAAAAGAGAGAAACCGAGAGTCATGAAAGGTTGTGAATAAAAGTCCACTTTCGTCAAAAAGTCAAAAATCTCCCAGGAGTGACTAACCCATCGGAAAGTTGAGCTCATCTAAATCTGATGTCACTCATGTGTCCTTCTTTAAGTTTCAGATGATTTAAAATGTAATCCTACAGTCTAGTAAAACAAAGTTGACAGGCTCTGACTATAAACCAAATTTTTAAAAATGGGCCTTTTGTTTAAAAGCTTGATTAAATAATGGGTCTCCATCAGGGTTATAAATGAACAAACCCCAGATGATATGGATTTGGTCCTCCGCTGCGATCAATAGTTAAGCATATAGCGGTGGTGTTTTACAGTCTTTGGGCAAGAGGCAGGTTAAGTGCACTGGGGACGTGGCTAGAGCAGGATATGGGTTAATCCTTGGCTTGTGTAAGACAGAACCCATTAAAAGCTTGGAAGGCCTGCGGGGGTGGGCACACCGAGATCTTAAGAGCAGTAGGAAGTATTAAAATGTCGATAGTTTAATGAGAGCTGTCAGACGCCGGGGTCCTGCAGGCAGTCCTGCTTTGTACCTCACATAGCATATGGGCTCCTTAAATGCATACTAAAACCTCTGTCTACAAGCTGAAATAGGTCACACACCTTTCAGATACGTTCAAAAATTATCCCAAGGCCTATCACACTTTGGCGTGTGGACAGACCTAAGATTCCTAAAAATGACTTGTAGTAGAATGCTGTAGAATTTAATAAAACATTTTTGTAGCACTAATAGTCTTAATCCTCCCAAAGCATGCCAGCCATAGGGAATTGTGGCAAAGACAAACTTCTTTAAATGGTCCAAAGAAATGTTCAAGGGGGCTGAAAGTAAGACAGAAAAAACTGTCTTCTGGGACTAATAACACTGGGAATCAGAGTTATTTTTGTTGTAGACAGTCGAAAATGATGAAAGATTAAAGATATAGGTTAACGAAGTCAGTATAGCCATATGTATGTGTCTTTATTACACAATGACACCTGTGACAAGTTAGTCATAGTCAGCAGACAAGCAGTACAGTGGGCTTACAGGCCATAAGTTCCTACACAATGGAGATTATATTCTTTAGGATGGTAAAATAAGATTTTGGATTGTAAGAGAAGCTTGTGGGTCTCAGGATGGCAGGAGTAGAATGAAATTTGGACATCTTTAGGAGAATTTTTGTAGATGTCAGTATTACCTTTAGAAGAATCTGCCTGATATCAAGTTCTTGCAGGTCTAAGTGTGGCATAAGTGGGTTTTTATGGGCCTTATGAAAGTAGATTGTAAACCATTCTAAGATGGCGCAAGTAGGACCTGTATAGTACCAAGATCTTGTTGCCCCCATAATGACTTAAAATATATGATTTGTCTGGTTAATTTTTTAGAATGGTAGGAATAGGATAACAGGATCACGCAGGTTCCCAGAGGTGGAAGTGTGTAGGCCTCAGTATAGCAAAAGCTTGTGGACCTTTTGAAAGGTTTTGTGGATAGTGTGGCTCAAGGGTTAGCTCAGTGTCTGGACAAGCTGGAATAAACAAAGAATTTCCAAGCTGTAATATATAATTGATAAAAAAGGCTTTTCAAATCGGAATTAGCTGTAATCTATCTGAAAAAAGCGTTAGAGCTTGTAGATGTCAGAATGTCATGACTAAAAACTGGGCAACAGGACACATTTACATTACATTTACATTTACAGCATTTAGCAGATGCTCTTGTCCAGAGCAACATACCAAAGTGCTTTGAGTCACATCATTAAACAGCTCAATACTGCTACAATAGTTCAGAAGTCAGTGTAACAACAGCAAAAACTGTTAAAGAGCAACATGGTTTTTTTTTTTATGTCAAGAGCTAGGCGTTTAATAAGGAGGTGGGTTTTAATTGTTTCTTGAAGACAGACAGTGACTCTGCTGTTCTGACATTGATGGGAAGTTTATTCCACCATCTTGAATTATCTGCAGAGGGCGAATTGCACTTAGAGGTAGGCCTGCCAGGAGCAAATTCCAATAGTCTAGTTTAGAAATTACAAGAGAATGCACAAGCAACTGAGTGGCCTGAGTAGTTAAGAATGGTCGAATCCTTCTGATGTTATAGAGGTTGAACCTGCAGGATCGTGTTATGTTTGCAACATGTGAGGAAAAGTTTGTAGGCTTCAGGATGAGGTTTCAGAATAACGTTTGTAGGTTTTAGGATGACCTAAAAATATAGATGGGAGAAGACTTGGAGGAGGCAGGAGTTTGAGTTTTTAGAATAGGTGCTGTGGCAGAACTAAGGAGTGCAAAATATAACTGAAAGAGGAAATTAGTGGGGCTGTGCGGACTTTGATAACATCAATATCAAATCATCAAATCATTTACATTGCATACCTTAGCTTAGAAAGTTGGTGTCAGAGTGCAGGGCCAGCACCCCTGGAGCACGGAAAGGGTTCAGCACCCCTAGAGCACGGAGAGGGTTAGGAGCAATGCCCAAAGGCCCAACATTGTTAGCTTGGCAGTGAGAGAGCTTGAACCCTGACCCTAAAATCAACAATCCTGATTGTTAATCATCGCTGTCCAAAAACAAGTCCTTGATATAAAACTTCTGTTTTTTTATCTGAATTTAAAAATAATTTTAAAAAAACCCCCAAATCATTACAGTAAATACAACTAGCTCTTGAAGAGACCTGGGTTTTTGTGGTCTGGTCAACATAAAAGTGCAACTTTCTAGCAGGCATTTATATTTTTGGCATTTGGCACTCTTATGCAGATGGATTTACATTTATTTTATTCATCACCCTAAACAGGTGTGGTTTCAGCTATGGGGGCCTTGCTCTGTGGCCCAGAAAGAGAAGCTTTGTGTCTCTGGAAATGAAACCCCACCGTCTTCTGTTCAGCAGTCAAACATTTTACCCACTTTCCAAATAGGCACATGCAGGTACCAAATACCACAAAGATCAAATACTCAACATACAATTTAGTACCCAAATTATTTATGTATATAACATTGTGGTCCACAAACAAACAAAAGTATCAACCCAAATCATTCTGTATAAAGGAACTGAAGAAGTTACACCTGGTAGTACCAAACACAAAACACAGTAGTACCAAATATAGTTAATGAATATAAATATGACTACGGATGATTAAAGCAGCTCAAACTCCCCAGTCATGTAAATCTGTGCTTTCTCTTGCACACCCACAATTCTAGTGTGGTTAAGAGACAGTGGGTGTGCAGGTTACACTTACAGAGAGATGGTAAAAAAAAAGCATAATTTCTAGGAAAATTCCAATCAAGGTTAAGAAACAAGACCTTGTAATTACTTTGGAATAAGTAACTTTGCAGATGATCTGGTTTAATTAATTAGGTTTAATCAGGAATCTTCTCTGCATAGAAGCAGTCCTCCACGTTTAGGTCCATGAACTCAGGGAATACAAAAAGTTTCCATTATGAAAGCCTTTTTGCAGATAAGGTTTAAGTTTTTTTTTTTTTTTTTTGCAAATAGTTGCCAAAATTGTTATGGCCCAGATGTTTTCAGGTGGACTTTTGATAAGTGTTGGTAATGTGGTTATTTTGTGAGAGTGTATTATGCTAGCAAGGTTCCACCAGCAAAAAATGCAGAAATCACCCAGAAGTCTGGTTAAAAAAAAGAAAGAAAGAGAAATCCCTGAACACATTCCAAGAATACAGACGAAAAATCCCCAAAATAAGAAAAAGGTAGAATGTAATAGAAAAAAGTGTGAAAAAGCAAGAAAGGTGCACTAATGATTTCACAGCCCATTAGGCGCTAAGCCTGATATGCTACACCTCATTACTCCCCCAGCGCACCCGAGCATTAATGCACGAATCCATCCGCTTGGCCAGACCTGTCCTTTCACTCCACCATAACTCTCCTTCTCATCGACATTCACAGCCTCATTTCAGCAAATGCAGGGCCGTCAATTTCTGATGGCAGTCCCCATCGGTTACGATAAACCTTAGCATGAGTGAAACAAAATTGTAATGCACTGTAAAGCGATATCGAACAGAAATGGAGGCTGTAAAGGATTTTGAGTTCAAGCGGTGATTTGAAAAAATAGAGCAACACCCAGGTTTATGAGGACGTTTTAATTCGGCCAGTCACCCAGCAAGCGAATTACATAAAACTCAAGGGTTGCGGGAGGGGGAGCAGAAGGGGAAAAAATGAAGATGGTTCCAATGGAAATGGCAGCAGTGAATCAACTCACTGGCCGGGAGCCACTGGAACATCCACAGCATGAACTAAACACTGGCCATCAGCCATGGTCACACACCTCAATTACACACACACTTACACACATGCTAGCTGTATTAGCAAAAAGCACGTTAATGCTGTGTCAGTTTTTAAGCTTTTGCTCATCCAAATACAGGCAACCCAATTTACAGCGAGCTTACAGTTTGGAAAACTCAATCGAAGGGGTTAGGGGGTCTTGTTCAAGGAGCCAACAATAGCTGACTGTCAGTAGTGGGGCTTGAACTCTGGTCCTCCTGGTTTTTCCAATCAACAATTCAGTGCCTTAACCATTTAAGCCCTAGTTCCAGTATATAAGGGGGTATTTGTATTTGTCCTCAGTTTAAAAAACACTCCTATCTTTTTTAAGAGACAGAGAGAACATAATGGCAGATCAATGAGGGAAATTAGGGATGTCCCCTGGTGTCTTGGGTTTGGTCAACACTCACTGTGACCTCGTTGTGGCGATTGCAGTATTAGTTTTCTCAAGGCTTTTTCACATGGACACAGAACAGATGCAGCGAGCCTGCCAGGAGCGAGTATGTGTGGGAGTGTGTGACAGACAACAGACTGTTAGATTTGTTCAGCGCTGCTGGTTTGGTGTAATGACTTAGAAACTGGATGCTGGCCAAAAAATCTTTACCATTTGGTTTTGCTTCGGATGAAGCGGCCGGCGCTGCTCTTACATGTTGTGATAGGACGCGTCATTTGCTACATTCGATGTGCTTTAATTATCCAATTTTTTATTTATTTATTTTTTGGCCGGCTCGTTTAGACTGCAGCGTCGACTTGTCTGTTAAAGCCGGATCGAAAGACGCAAATAGACAGATGCTGTTAGTTCAGATGCAATAAAACCACTTAAGCCTCGTCCGACTGCAGGTGTGTTAAATATTTACCTGAACTTTTTGTTTAAAAAATACTGTGGAGACCTGCAGTCAGCGACATTTAAGTTAGAGTTTTACAGTCGAAACAGATTCCTGCAGCCTCGAAACCATCAACACACACACACACACAAGATTTTTTTTTTCTTCTTTCCATCCTGTCCCTGAGTTAAAGAAGAATCGTGTTAGCAAGTGCCGAGCCGAGTTGAATAGAGCCTAACACAGAGGGAATACATGTATTGTTAAAAGAGAGGAGCACCAGCAGGGCTTCATAAATCATGTGTCGGGGTGTGAGTGTACCAGATGATGACCTTGTCATATTTTAATGTCAGAGTAAATTCAGCCTGTCCTGGCCTGAGGATGAAATAAAAAAGAGGACAGAGCCTGAAATGGAAGAAACCAGGATCGAGAAATAAAATAGTGCGGCATTATTAGACAACTGTACAGAGACTTTCTGAAGATATGTCTCTCATTTCTTAATAATTTTCTACTCAAACTTTCAGCATAAGTCAACTGATGTTTTGGATAAAGAAAAAAAAAAATGAAAGAAAAAACTGCTAATGGTCAATTAGTGTGTGTTTGAGCAACAAATTGTGTGTTTGAGCAACAAAAATCAAATGAACAGTAAAAAGAGCAGATATAAATATAAACTCATGACAAACAAATCAATCAGAGACAAATTACTGGAAACGTTTCACTTCAGAAACTGAAAGGAACGTCAGTAACCCTTTTTAGTGTAGAGTAATTTTAACATAACATATTGTTAGCTTTATTAAAACACCAATGATCAATTTATACAAGTGTAAATACATTTGTTTATGGACTGATAAAAAATATAATAAATGAAATGATAGTAAAAGTATCATCGACTTCTACTGACAAATATACAGGTGAGTCTAAATCTGTCTATCTGTCTAAATGCTAACTGTAGCCTCTTAGCGCAGAAAGTGTATGTCCCGTCCCCAGACTAGAAGAATAACCTAATCAATCTGTCTATGTCTATCTCTTAACTTTAAGTTAAAATTAGTTTTTGGTTTTGTTTTTTTTTAGTCACAAACTCAACTTTCAATTGATGATGTTTTATGCTTGATTTTAATCACAGGAAGTTGAAAAATTAGTCATCAGAGAGACAATTTTTTTTACTTGACATTATTATTTCTCCTACACTTACACCTTAATTTTTTAAGCCGTTACCTACAGATTGTGCAACAGTGCATGCAGATCATGCGATAAAAAAAATGCACTTTTTTACCAGCTTTCAGATATCCAACTCCATTCTGAGTGGAAAAAAAGATGCCACCGCTTTTCTCACTTTATCTCCAGACTTTCCCCACAGCAGCCTTCTTATCAGATCTCAAACTGTGTGTGTGTGTGGGTATGTGTGTGAGAGAGACTAAGCGGCAAGGCCTAACCTAGTAGGCAGATAGATGAGCTTCCTGTTCAGTCTGCCGTTGTTTGGTTTTGGCTAATAAATGACATGACCTCTATCTTTCGCTTATTTTTGTCCTGCTAAACATTGATACGCGAAATGAAGTTGATACAATGAGCCATAAACTCCACTTTCTTCCTACATTCTCGTACAGGGGATGAAGGCTGGGCCTCGGAGCACTTCCTAATCTTTATTACACTAATAAGCACAACAAAAAACTCGGACAGGGTTGCAAAATTTATTTGATGGGCAAAAAAAGGACTCTCAGCTGGTACTTAGTTCGATATACAGTGGTATCTTGACTTACAAATGTCCCAACTAACAAGTTTTTCGAGATACGACTCGTCTCTCTGCCAATTTTTTTGCTTTGAGTTGTGAGCTAAAATTCAGGTTACAAGCCAGTTTCAGACACAGTAAACGCGTTAACATCCGCCGCAGCCTCCCGTGTCACACACACTCAATAGCTAGTCAGACAAGCGGTAAAAGCGGTTAATAAAACCAGTTTATTGCAGTATTGTATTTTTCTTATTTAAAAACATATAACAAACAAAAATTGCAGTGTTTTTTTGAGGGGACCTGGAAGGGATTAATGGCATTTCAGTTCATTTTAATTGGGGAAAATTTATTTGACATACTCAGTAATTTGAGTTACAAAAATCCCCTCTAGTGAAAAATCCACTTCTGTGTCATCATCACCTGACCACTATGACTGTGGGCTAGGAAATGTATTTAAAATACTAAGTGAATTTAGAAATACTCATGTTCTATTTTTTAAGGTAATGTAATACTCCAGGGTTGCCAGATGTTTCCAGTTTCCAATATAAAAATATTTAAATAGATCACATTAAACTGTAAAATAGATCTAAAACTAATATATCAGACATTTTTCTAATAGATGGATATAATCCCTCTTTCCTTTTTCTCTGCTTTACTGTAAAACTTATAACCAAAAATATTTTCTTCAATTCATAAATATATTATCATGTTTATTCCATTATTTAAATACAATGCTTATCACAGAAATTTATTATATTAAGCAGTTTGCTTAAAACTGCTTAGACTTAATAAAAGCATGGAGCAGTGAGGGTTCTGCCCCAGTGGACCTTTTGTTTACAATCACACCTGTTGTAATACCCATTCTGACCAATAGTATCAAAACTTTGGCCAAATAAAAAGAGCTGATTAGTATTTGAATATAGATAAAAAGCTGCTATGTGTTATTTTTTTTTACTTTCTGGCAGACAAAACCCGGGTTGTAGAATAAAATATTGTGCTTTTACATTTTTCTGTGTGGTTGAGTTGAGTAATCTGTAATACACACACACACACTAAGTAAAAAAAGGTGTCAAGTCTATCTATCTATCTATCTATCTATCTATCTATCTATCTATCTATCTATCTATCTATCTATCTATCTATCTATCTATCTATCTATCTATCTATCTATCTATCTATCTATCTATCTATCTATATATTCAGATGAATGTACTGCTATTAATTATTAAAAAATGACTTCTAAATTATTATTAATATATGTTTTAGGATTTATTGTATTTGGAAATAAGAACAAGAAGTTTATTAGCTTTCAATTTTAGCAGGAATCTCCAATTAGAAATAATTATATAAATATATTTCACATCATTTAACATCTTGATTTGCCCCCCCCCAAAAAAAAAATCCCACAAACAAGAAAGCCCCAGTTTTCACTTTTCCCATTTTTGACATTCCGCAGTAAAGCCCTGCAGCACTTCCTGTAACAGTTAGACATGGGCGGCTGGTGACAGCCATTAGCACAACTAATTGGAGCGCGAGCTTGAGTGCTAGGCTAGTCTAATGAGCAGAAGCGGTTGGAGCTAGCGGTGACGGAGGAGGCTTGTCAAAAACACACCGAAGCTGCAGATGCCCCTCCATGTGGCGAGACACAGGTGTGCTTTACTTCTGAGAAAATACTGACCCTAAAGTCTGAAAAAAACCAATAAAATAAACAGGAAACCGTCAGAGCTGAACGTCCCTGACCAAAACACACAGCTGAGAAATTTGTGTGTTAAACACACGACCGTGTCACACACCTGCTGTCGGGTTCAGGCATTCAACTCGTGCACCAGAAAGTCAGTTAATTGCATCAGGTATAAAATAATAATAGTAATAATCATAATAATATCCATGTAATCAAAATATGTTCTGAAAATTTCATCATTTGAAACTAATTTAAATAAACATTTAAAAAAAATAAAAAGATATAGTTTGTGTATAATTTTTAAAAAGCTAAAATTAAAAATAAATATATAGTTTAAAAACAAGTTAAAACCGACCAAAAATCCTGAAATTTATTCAAAATTATAATTTAAATATTTAGTCAATTAGTACAACTTAATCTAGCCACAGGGGTCACAAGCCACGGTGCCAGTCCCAAGCCTGGATAAATAGAGAGGGTTGTGTCAGGAAGGGCATCTGAGGTAGAACTTTGCAAATCTAAATATGCTAATCATCCGTCAAAATTTCATACCGGATCGCCTACTGTTGGTCAAAAGAAAAGAAGAGAAGGAAGCGTGAATAGACAGAAAGAAAAGAGGATAAGCAAAAGTGTAGGACTGCGAATAGGGACATGGAAGACAGGGAAAGGTAGAGAGCTGGTTGATACGATGGGAGAAGGAGGGTGTATATATATATATATTGTGTGTACAGGAGACCAGGTGGAAGAGTAGCAAGGCTCGCAGTATTGTATTGGAATTCAAGTTGTTTTAGATGAAAAGAGTGTCAGACAGGGTGATGAGTCTAAAGTTAGAAATTGAAGGGCTGATGGTGAATGTTGTACGTGGTTACGCCCCACAAGTAGGTTGTGAGTTAGAAGAGAAAAAAAGGTTCTGGCGTGAGTTAGATGAGGCAATTGTGAATATTCCTAGAGGAGAGAGAGTAGTGATAGGTGCAGATTTAAATGGAAATGTTGGTGGGAGAACAGATGTGACAAGGAAGCGTTGGGCAGGTTTGGAGTCAGGGAAAGGAACAGTAAAGGACAGATGATGGTAGACTTTGCTAAGAGAATGGAGGTGGTAAATACTTTTTTCCAGAAGAGAGAGGAGCATATAATGAAAGGAAGAAGCACACATGTAGCTTACATCTTATGTAGATTACATCTTATTACATCTCACTCTGAAAGACATTAGTGACTGTAAAGTTGTGGTGGGAGAGAGTGTAGACAGACAGCATAGAATGGTGGTGTGTAGGATAAAGATGTTGGTCTGGAAGAGGAAGAGATCAAAGGTAGAGGAGAAAACCCTTCTGAGTGAAATGATTCTTGGTGGTCAGTTAGTGTTTCCAGATGAATGGCAAGCTACAGCAAAAGTGATCGGGGAGACAGAAAGAAAGGTACGGAAGAAGGAAAGAAGATAAGGCGACTTGGTGGTGCAATGAGGAAGTTTAGGATAGCATACAGAGGAAGAGGCTAGCCATGAGGAAGTGGGACATGGAAAGGACTGAGCATAGTAGACAGGCATACAAGGATTTGTGGCACAAATGAAGAGGAAAGTGGCCAAGACCAAGCAGAAGGCATATTATAAGTTGTACACTAGCTTAGACACTAGAGAAGGCGAGAAGGACTTGTACAGGTTAGCACGGCAGAGGGATCAAGATGGGAAGGATGTGCAGCAGGTAATGGTTATTAAGGATCAAGATGAAAAGGTACTTACAAGTGAGGGAAGTGTACAGAGAAGATGAAAGGACTACTTTGAAGGGTTGATGAATGAGGAAAATGAGCAGGACATTCAAAAGATTAGTACATGTGATGTTAGAATAGCTTTAAAGAGGATAAAAAGAGGAAAGTCGATTGGTCAAGAGTGACAAGATGCCTGAGGAATGGAGAAGGAGTGTAATGGTGCCTATCTTTGAGAACAAGGGTGATGTGCATAGTTGCAACAACTACAGAGGCATAAAGTTGATTAGTCATGCAATGAAGGTATGAGAAAGAGTTGTGGAAGCTAGGTTAGTGAGGGTAGAACATAATTGTAAGCAACAGTATGGCTTTATGGCAAGAAAAAGCACTACAGATGCAATCTTTGCTCTGAGAATGCCGATGGAGAAGTACAGAGATGGTCGTAGGGAGCTACATTATGTTGTAGACCTGGAGAAAGCATATGACAGGGTACCAAGAGGGTATGTCAGGGTTTTACAGGATATGTATGAGAGGAGCAAGACAGTGGTGAGGTTTGCAGTAGGTCAGACAAAGGAGTTCAAAGTGGAGGTGGGCCTGCATCAGGGTTTAGCTCTGAGCCCCTTCTTGTTTGATGTGGTGATGGATCAGGTGACAGACGAGGTCAGACAGGAATCTCCTTGGACAATGATGTTTGCAAATGACATTGTGAAGTGATCTGTAGTGAAAGCAGAAAGCAGGTGGAGAAAAACCTGGAGAGGTGGAGGTTTTCTCTGGGGAAAAGTGGAATGAACGTCAGTTGTAGCAAGACAGAGTACATGTGTTTGAATAAAAGGGAGGGAAATGGAACAGTGAGATTACAGGGCGAAGAGGTAAAGAAGGTACAGGAGTATGAGTACTTGGGGTTGACAGTCCAGAGCAATGGATAGTGTTTAAAAGAGGTAAAGAAGTGAGTACAGGCAGGTTGGAATGGTGGAGAAACGTGTTAGAAGTAATGTGTGACAGGAGAATATCAGCTAGAATCAAAGTTAAGGTGTACAAGACAGTGGTAACACCAGCTATGATGTATGGTTTAAAGACAGTGGCACTAAGGAAGAGACAGCAGTAGAGTAGCAGAGCTGAATATGTTAAGGTTTTCTTTTTTTATGTTGAATGTGTGGTCTTTGAAGCTGTTGAAAAATTACAGTTTTGATGCGTGTATGTTATCTCCTCACTTCTCTGCTCTCTCTTTCTCTCTCTCTCTCTCTCTCTCTCTCTCTCTCTCTCAATCTTTCTGTTCTCTCTCTCTCTCACTTTGTTCTCTCTCTCTCTCTCTCTCTCTGTGTTCTGTCTCTCTCTCCTTGGAGGTCTAACGTCTTGACCCCCAGAATTCAGGAATGAAGGGGAGTACATAAAACGTCAATGTGCCACAAACACAGCCAGACCCTTTGCCCAGGTGCATTATTGGGGTGCGGGGCAAGTTTGGCTTGTTTCCTCGGATAAAATTCAGTTGGAGGTGTTTTTATGTTTGATGGTCTGTGTGTCTGTGAAATATGATTTAAGCACAGGCGCTCGTTTGTTAAACGACTGTCGAGAGTAAAAGTTCATATTTTTTCGACTGGTAGATGTTTATGGAGGTGAAGTGAAAGCTATAAAAACACAAAGCACCGCCAGGCCGTTTCCTTCCTCCATTTTTAAAATTTCACATCAGCATTTTTTTTTACAAACATGGTTGAAGTCAAGACTGTACATTCTTATGCTTATTATCGCTTCAACATTTGAAGAGAGTTGTTTTTTGAGGGGCGCATTAAAGTTTATATGTACCGAGTGCTGCAGTCTCTGGTATTATAATCATCATTAAAATTCTGCTTTCTTCATGTTATTGTCTCTGTCCAAAAATAAAATTTATTCAGCAATATATTAATATATTTGCTCTTCAGATGTATCCAACAAACACACCAACATTAATCACAACCGGGATTTATAAGACTCCCGTTATAGACTCTTAATTAATCCACATCATGGACACTGAAGAACAGTGGATTTGGGGGATTTGTTTTGGGTAATCAAGTGGCTCCTGAAATCGTTCCTCGGGTGCAGACTGTGTTTACAGTCTCTGTGCTTATAGACTCTACATAACTATAGACTTTGTGTTTATGGAATATATAATTATAAGCTCTGTGACTATACTCTATATAGCTATAGACTCTGTGCCTATACAGCTATATAGCTATATAAACTATAGACTCTGTGTTTATGAACTCTATTTGCTATAGACTCTGTGTTTACAGACTATATATAACTTATTGACTCTGTGTTTATAGACTCTTTATAAATATAAACACAGGGTTTATAGTTATATAGACTTTTGTTAGACTACACACATGACACATTAAATATTAGGGTAAAAACACACAGGGTTAAAGTGTATAACTGGTTTTAAGGTAGTATTTTATTGTGAAAATGACACAAGTTTAATAGGACTTAATCCGTCTATTGTTCTGGCTACGCCAGCATCACTGTAAATTATTCTTTTTCCTCAATGTTTCTTTTTTTTCCTTAGAGTTAAAAACCTGCAGTAAAATGATATCAGAACCCATTTAGGCTTGTGATAAAGTCAGACCCCGACTAAGGTTGTCTAGAGGTTACACAGATTCACAGAGCTGCGTTTAACAGCTATGTGTTACTAAATGATGATTAGCTAGAGAGAGAGAGAGAGCGAGAGAGAGAGAGAGAGAGAGAGAGAGAGAGAGAGAGAGAGAGAGAGAGAGAGAGAGAGAGAGAGAGAGAGAGGAAAAAGTCACATAACATATTAGGTGTACTTAGGAAGAAATAAAGTAATTATTTGGACTAAATTGCTTTAAAATCTCAATTGTTAGGTTCTGCAGCAGATTTTAACTTTTTTTAGAAGTTCACCGGCAAGTAAATAATGATTAAAGTCTAAATTTACAATTACCAACCTAGACTCTTCGTATCAACTCCGAAATCCGAAATCGCATAATTCTATGCTATATAATATATATTAACTTAAGTTTAATTAATTTTTTTATTGGTTTTGTGCTTTTAACCACAGATATTGTCTCAGAGCAGCTTTACACAGAATGCAGTAACAGTGAAAAGTGTAAGTTTGTCTCTAATGAACAAGCCGGGGGCGAGTGTGGCAAGAAAAAACTCCCTGAGATAAAATGAATAATTAAATGTTTTGTTGTTTAAAATTTAGGGACATATTGTGTAGTTTGGGGCTCCAGAAAGACTATAACGCTGGGAGCATAACTAAATTGGAGAGGTAACTAAAACCAAAAGGTTACACAGACATGAGAGATCTCTGGGATAAGAGCCGGTCCACCACACCACCATTAACAAATCTGGCATGTAGGATGGCAGAATTGTTAACAGGTAAAAGAAGTTCTACTCTAGAACTTTTAGATCTACTAGTTCCATTCAGGTTTTGAGGTACACATACAATGAAAACATTACTATCTCATGAAGCTGCGACAGAGAGACTACTCGTGACTCTACGCGGCACTTTACAAGGGCTTAAAGTAACTTTAATTTTTCTTCTAGTTAAATCATACTACCCATACTTTACTAACCAGAATGTACAGTAGTAGCTACTATTTTATGATCTGGGCCTAGAACAGTTTTTATTGTGGTTTCTCTTCTCATCATTTCTCATCACCATTTTCATCTACAGAGAAATGACACCGCCGTGCCTTTGAGTTTACCGCCGTGCCTCTATATAAATGTTATTGCTGTGTATCATGCTTTAATTTTAACCTTGTCCTGTCCTACTTCTCTTCTCACGCATGTGTGTTTCAACAGGCAGGTTGAGGTCTAGTCAAGCATCATGAGCTGAACACAAAACCAACACATCTATGGAGGTGTTAAAATGTGGCAAAATGGGTTTGAGAAATTTTGTGACGACTCACAACTTTTTATATAAAAAGGGTTTGAGTTGAGACCACATGATAAAGTATAAAATTTAAACTTGAAAAAAAAAAATATATTCTTCAGATATTAAAAAATGCTTTCTTTTTTTCTTTAAATCAATTTCAAAACAACAAAAGTGTAAAATATAATTACTGTGATAGATTTTATTTATTATGTTTATAATTATAATTTGGGGATATTTAACCTGTTCAAATGGGGTTTTTTAACTGTGTTTTCAATATGCTGATTATATATTACATTATGGTGTTATTGTTATTTTGGCTTTTATGTTTGGATTTAATTCTTTTTCCTATTTCTTCTTTTCCTAATCTTTTTTTTTTTTTGTGTGAATATTTTATACAAACTCATAATCCCGACTTACGAGTTTGTCTGAGTCGTTGTTTCAGAAAATGAATCCACATAACCCGACCAATCAGTAACCAGAAAGACAGTAATGATGTCGCAGACTGCCTTCATCAATTCACGTCAGGAACTAAAAAGTTTATTTTTTATAAATTAACATTGTTAGGGTTTATAATACTTGACATTGCTGAGTATTAGTTATCTTGATATCATTAAATTAATAAATTATGTATTATTTTTGGTTGATTTTATTGAAATTACTACATGAATTTTTCTGTTCTACTCAGCCTGTTTTCAATCTTAATCGTTTGAATAATGAAATTCACGTTTAGTTTCATTTATTACACTTTTTGAAGTTTTGAATATTTCATTTGAAGTCTACAGTTACAGTTAATAGACTAATATCTGTAAAGACAAACTGGTTGGTTATTTCTGGTAGAAAAGAAACAATGTAACTGTGGGAACATCGTGAGTGAAAAGAAATGAAACCCACTCACTGGTTTCCCTTCATGTTGTGATACAGAGTTTAAAAAATATGCAAAACAGCACAAAAGTTAAAATCAGTCATAATTCAGTCATAAATCAGTCATAATTCAGTCGTAAATCAGTCATAATTCAGTCATAAATCAGTCATAATTCAGTCGTAAATCAGTCATAATTCAGTCATAAATCAGTCATCGCTTTCAACTGGTTCTATTTTACGTTCTGCTTGTCTTTCACTGGCTTCATTTAAATAGGCTGTGTTGAAAAATACCTAAGCAGGACACTGGAGTGAGCTTTCATTTCTACAGAGAGAGAAAAACACTTACACACTCACCTGACTACAGTGTGTGAGCTTATAAGATTATTTACTGTGCGTTTGACTTTACTTTGCGTTACACTTTACACTTTGTTAAACTTTACTGTGTTGAACTTTATATTTTGTTACCCTTTATTGTTTGTTACACATTACAATTTGTTTCAACTCAATTTCTGACTGGGTCGAATCACAGATATTGGAGATTTTCATAAACATCTCTATACACAACAACAAGCGCTGTGCTAATATTCGAGCTGCTGTTCTAGAAAATTCTACTGCTGGGAAGATGAAAGAGGAATAACGGAGGATTAAATTGTCTGTGGTTTCTTTTTTTTTTTATTGTTGACTCACTTAAATCCTTCAATTTATCACAGCAGCAGCTTTTTATTTAAAAACTTGGTGCGGCAGGGTTTGAGGTTTATCATTAAGTTATGGTCAGCAGCCCGAGCCGAGGTTCGAACCGCAGACAGACTACATCATCATCATTGACGACCAAAAAAAATCGTAAAGTGTAACAATTAAATTAATGAGGATTTATTTTGCGCTGCTCATAAAGCAAAAAAAAAAAAAAAGATTTTGTGGTTGAAACCAAAAGTGATGAGGAGGAAATCTGGAAAAAAGTGTGTTAGGATTCAAACTAGAACAGAAACGACATGATAAGCGTAAAAAGTGAAATTTTAGTAAACCATTCAAAAACGTATCTCACCACGATGTTGCAGTTTCACCTGCAAACTCTCACCTTTTATTAGAAAGAGCAAATACATAAAGAAATTCATACATGACGTCTACCATGCATCTGAAATGACCTGTTATAAAAACAGATGTAATAATGTAAAATAACAAAATAAAAGTAGCATCGTGACACTTCTGTGTTTTTATTTGTGAATATTTTATGTATGCAAGACATCGACTAATCTACATTTTTTGCAACTAATAGCAATTATTTTTATGTTTATGTGACGATTATCGGTGGATCCGATATTACAAAACAAATATCTGATAAAAGCTTAAAAATTAGAAAACCATATAATAAAACTGATTATTCAGTTGAGCTCTAATATTTACCTTAAAGTACTGTGGTGAGTCACACAGTAATAAATATCACATAATTCATTAGGTCATTAGGATGTACAGGAGAAATGGAGATAAAGGTTAAGGGTCTCACTCACACACGGTTTTTAAAATAAAAAAAATAAAAATAAAATAGAATCATAACAAATTGAAACTAACGTATCATATAAAATGAATAGACATAGAAATATACTTTTTAATCAAAAAAAATGTAGAAAATCAAACTAAAGAAAAAAGAGAAATGATGAGGATGTGACTCGGCATCCTGCGTCATGAAGGACATCGTTCCACCTCAGGTCTTACCATGATCCAATTAGAACTTTCTATTCTGTTACAGTTTCTGAAGCCCAGGACTTTAAAAAGGAAGGGGGGGGGGTTTGTTGTTGTCAGAACTAAGTCAACCATCAGCCCCAAAAACGTATGTACGGTATTACATATCTAAGTTGTGTTACTTATCTCTAATGTGTATTTCTGTCATTGGTAGCATTGATCTAAAATACAAACCTTTAGTTTTTTGTCCATTAAATAAAACCAATAATATTATTATTATTATTATTATTATTATTATTATTATTATATAATTATTATTATTGCAATAGAGTGTACCGATGACTGATGCTACAGAAGTCGTTTTCATCTGAAGCAATTTATCCACCAACGCTTTCTGGTAAACCGCTAGTAGAGAGAGAGAGTGTGTGTGTGTGTTTCTCTCACACACCTCCACACTCTCTCTCTTACCGTTATTGCTGGAGTGTGACAGACAGCACTTGGCAATTGACACGCACACTTGATATTATCTGGCCGGGGTAAAATTCAGGGATTTGAGTGATGAACACGCTTCAATCACGTGTTGTTTATCTGCTCCAGCAGGGGATCCGCCCAATAAGGACAGTTTCTCTTCCTCTGCCTTATATATATCATCCTGTTGACTGAAAGCACAGTGTGTGTGTGTGTGTGTGTGTGTGTGTGTGTGTGTGTGTGTGTGTGGCTTAAGTGCCTAGAGTTTTGTTAAATGTAGCATGTCATGTCAGGTTTTAGTGAAAAGTAATCCACTCGTCAGTTCACACAGAAAGTCTTCAGCTTCAGGGCGTTAATCCTTTCTTAAGTCTGTTTCAAAGGGATTTGAACTTCAAACCAACAGTGTTAAAGGAGTAAAAAACTGTGTAGGTTGGTTTTCTATATCAGTGGCAAAAATGTTTCAAAGACAGAAAGAAAGAAAGAAAGAAAAAAGAAAGAAAGAAAGAAAGAAAAAAGAAAGAAAGATAAAGAAAGAAGAAAGTAGAGTAAAAGAAAGAGAAAGAATAAAAGAAAAGAAAAGAAAGAAAGAAGATAAAAGAAAAAGAATAGACAATGAAAAAGAAAGAAAGAAAGAAAGAAAAAAGAAAGAAAGAAAGAAAGAAAAAAGAAAGAAAGATACAATAAAAAAGAAAGAAAGAATAACCAAAGAAAGAAAAAGAAAGAAAGAAAGAAAGAAGATTGCAAAAACTATTGGAAGAATGGAAGACAGTTTTAGGGCAGTTAAACAAAAAAAAACCAATTATGACGTTTTAAAAAGGTGGCACAGTTTTATTAAAAATACCATCATGGAAGACATATTGATTATAAAATAAAAGCATGAAAAGTTACATTATTGCAATAAATAAAAACGACTTCCTGCTTTTCTTTGACAGACGTTCGAATAAAAATAGAAAAAACGGGGCATGTAAAGCCCGTAAGACCCCGTATGTTATCCCATGTGTGTAATCCCATAAAGCTTATCTCAGTCAGGAGTCAAGTCAGGTCACCTTTATTAAAATAGTGCTTTAAACAATTGTTTCAAAGCAGCTTTACAGAATCACAGCAGAAACGACAATATTAAACATTCATTAGAACAGTCAATTTAATTAATATCTATAAATTTGGAGTCCCCAACTAAGCAAGCCAGAGGCGAAGGCGGCAAGGAACCAAAACTCCATCAGTGACAGAATAGAGAAAAAAACCTTGGGACAAACCAGGCTCAGTCGGGGGGGTCAGTTCTCCTTTGACAAGATGAACCAGTAGTTTACTCATACTGCAGTAAAGTTTCCATAGTCTTGTTCCGATGGCCGTCTAGAAGACAAGAGATCACTGGAAAACTGCCTTAAGTGCTGGAGGGCGACGGTGAGCTCAGAAAAACAAAGAGTTAGACATATGTTAGTGTAAATGCTATTCGACTAATAATATACAAATATATTGTGTGTTATTGGAGGGGTTCCCGGTTCCGGTTGACCGGATTATTGCAGCCTAACGGGCCTTTAAAGAATTTGAATAATAAAAATGTGTGTATTATGTGTAGGCAGGTTAAAGAGATGTGTTTTTACAGTGCAGGGTAAATTAGTCCAAAGTTTAGGTGCTAGAGAAGAAAAGGGTCCGCCATCTGCAGTTGATTTTGTTATTTTAGGTATTATCAGATTGCCTGAGTCCTGAAAGCACAGAGGTTGTGGGAGGACTATAATAGGAGCTCACTTAGGTACTGAGGTGCTAAACTATTTAGGGCTTAATAAGTAATTAACAGGATTTTAAAATCTATTCGATATTTAATAGGGAGCCAGTGCAGTGTTGACAGAAACCGGGCTAAAATAATCATACTATTTGGTTCTAGTAAGAACTCTAGCTGCTGCATTTGGACCAGCTTGAGTTTGTTTAATAGTAAAGCATTACAATAGTATAATCCTGAGGTCACGTGCACATGAACTAAAATTTCTGCATTTGACCTAGAGAACATAGGACATAATTTAGATAATTAAGATGATAGGGGCAGGGTGGCTCAAATGGTTAAGGTGCTGAATTGTTAATCTGAAGACCAGAAACACCTGGGTTCAAGCCCCACCTCCGGCAAGCCAACCGCTGTTGGGTCTTTGAGCAAGACCCTTAACCCTTCCTGCTCCAGGGGCGCTGTATCATAGCTGACCCTGCACTCTGATCCCCAACTTACTAAGATGGGATATGCGAAAAATGCATTTCATTGTACCTTGCACAATGCTAATGAAGTTGAATATTATATTATAAAATGCATTTTTACAAATGCTAGAAATGTAGCTCTTGAAGGAAAGACTGCTGTCAAAAAGACAAACCTAAGTTCCTAACTAATGATGAAAGGTTGACAGAGCAGCTATCAAGTGTTAGACAGAGATCTGTTTTCTTTCTTTGATGGTGTTTTTATAGATTTTTCCAGTTACGCCTGGATAATCATTCATTAAAAAATAAGAAGACGACGCAGTTTTTTGTTTGTGATTAGTGATTATTTATTAAAGTTAAATCATCTGGATCACATTTTAAAAATGTTGTGACCTCAGACCTGCTTGAAAACATCAGACAAGATTTAAGTAAATAAGTAAATAAAATAAATAAGTAAATAAATATATAAAAACTGCAGCACTATGGTTTAGTGGTTAGCACTGTTGCCTCACAGCAAGAAGGTCCTGGGTTCGATTTACCGGAAAGGGTCTTTCTGTGTGGAGTTTGCATGTTCTACCTGTGCTTGCATGGGTTCACTTCAGGTACTCTGGTTTCCTCCCACAGGCCAAAAACATGTTTGATTGGTTGATTGGTGACTGGCCATAGGAGTGAGTGTGAGTGTGTGTGGCCCTGTGATGGAGTGGCAACCTGTCCAGGGTGTATCCCTCCTGCCTTTCACCTTTTTAGAGATTGGATGGGAAGGACTGCAGCTGATCCCTGTTACCACAAATTAGGGAATAAGCGGCTATATTAGATAAATGAATGAATGAAATATATAAAAACAAACCCAAAATAAAGGAGGTGGAGGGTAGATTGAATATTTTTAAGTTTGAGATGGAGACGATGTCCATCACTTCGACTGTAAACTGACTGCTTAGCATTTGAATTCAATTAAATAATAGTAATAATAATAAATACATACAGTCGAATTTTGCCTGCAACTAAACTGTGTAGAGAAATAAAAGCTCTCATTATTTATGGGTCTGTTGTACTTCCTGATTTTTTCTTTTGATCCTAATGTTTATTTTCTCATTTCTAAATTTGCAGGTGATATAGTACATTTAGCTAAAATGCATCGATATTAATCACGTCTATGATTACTGTAGCTACGACTCTGAAGCTTCAACTAACAACTCAGAACCTACAGCAATAATTACAAAAGAATCGGTATTAAAAAAAACATCTAAAAAAATATTTTTTACATTATCAATTTCATTAAATTTTTACCTTTCACTTTGTAATATAATATAATATAATATAATAATATATATAATATATATCATAATATAACATAATATTACATTCATTACTCAACAGCGTAATTAATGCTTGATAAAAAAATGTCAAGCAAAAAATGTAAAAATAAATGTAAATATTTATTATGTTTAATTGAAGTAGCGTATTTAACTTTTTAATTTTGACAAACTTCATTAGTATTGCCATATACAGTAGAGTATTGATGAATACTTAGCGATTGATTAGTGTAAATTAGCGTTTTGACTAGAATTTTATTTCTACTGTAATATCATTGGCTGGAGTTAAAGAATTTAAGGCTATGTATAGAACAGGCTAAATATATGACTTTTAAATAAAAAGCTAGCTAAAGACACTAGCATTTGTTGTCACTTGTGGGCGTGGCCTGTTTAACTTTCCAATTCCAAACACAAAAAAAACCCACAGTAATTGGTGTAAAAAGTTGACTGTTTGAGTTGCAGCGATGTGATGTTTTCCTTTATTCTTGTTTGCATAACCTGCTAGCTGTGTTAGCATCGTTCACTTCCCAGAAACAACAGCAATCTCTGCTACTTTCCTCAGATTCGAATGTTTCCATACACGTTAAATAAACTTTTCTTTATGACATATGTTCATGTCAAATCTTATATCTAGTATGGATTAAAAGGTCTAAGGAGTCATTTGAATC
Source organism: Bagarius yarrelli (assembly GCA_005784505.1). NCBI lineage: Eukaryota > Metazoa > Chordata > Actinopteri > Siluriformes > Sisoridae > Bagarius > Bagarius yarrelli. Next base: position 947,929 of record VCAZ01000158.1, read on the forward strand.
ATTTGAATCATTTCTCACTTATACCTAATTTGCATAGCTTATAAATATTTAAAAGTATTAATTGGTTGGTGAGATGACAGCTTTATGTTTAACATGTGAATAATAAAAATTAAAATAAAACAATCGTGAATTATTGGAATTGTGTGAAATAGAATTGTGTGTAAAGATTAATAACACTCTACAGGACAATCAAATTAAAAACAAAATTATTAAAAAACAATGTTTAACCCTAAAGAAAACAATAAGGCAGCCATAAGCAATCAGACTTCTGATTGATGCACAATCTCAAGAAAGAAAAGATAAATATTAAAAATGAAAGCAATAATTTCATAATGGATGTTTTTACGGTCATTTTTTAATCAACTTTTGCCTCTTTTTTTCAACCTGATAGTTTCTATACATGCAACATGAGAACCTTCGATTACAAAATTACCTGAACAAACTGCTAGCAAAATAGCATGCATAGCTGCATCACATTTACAACATATTTACAGGTACTGAGGAAGTGGACAAACAAACAAACAAACAATATGGAAAGTAATACTTTTTAAATTAAAATAAAAAATATATATATTACAAAAAAAAAAAAAAAAAAAAAACATCCAAAAAAACCATCAGTCATCCTGGAAGGCATACTGTCTGTGTTTTTTTCTTTAAATAAGAAATCAATATCACAATAAATAAACAAAATGCCCTAATTTTTGACATAGTTTGATTTTTATAAAAATATTGCAAGAATGGAAGACAGCTTTAAGGACAATTAAACAAATAAACAATCATCACGTTTTAAAAAGGTGGTACTGTTTAAAAAAAAACAGCCATCATGGAAGACATATTAATTATAAAATAAAAGCATGAGAAGTTATATTATTGCAATAAATAAAAACAACTTCCTGCTTTTCTTTGACAGACTTCCGATTGAAAATAGAAAAAAAGGGGCATTTAACACCCCATGAGACCCCGCCCCCTTCATGTTTCTCCAACACGCATGAATATTTTTCCGAAACAGTGTGTATGTGTGTGTAGGGTAAGGCATGTTATCTCATGTGTGTAATCCCATGAAGCTTATCTCAGGCAGGAGTTACACAGGCCAAGAGGTAGGGATCTAATCATCGAGGCAATTTGACCCCCATCACCCCCCCCACCCTTTCCAGAGACACTCCTAACTCCCCTTCACTCCCACGCAAACCTAAATCAATCTCATCACAAGCCGGGTTGCAGAGACTTCTGTGTGATATAAAGCAGATATTTAACACTGATCTTGAAATTGAAAGAAATCATTAATTAACCCTTCGGCTGCAGGAGCAGTTCCTCTGAGAGCCGGCTTCACGAGAGTGGTGATACTTTTTAAATTGTGCTCAAACACTGCCGTTGATTTTAAATGAAAAAAGAAATAAATAAAAAGCACAGCTCGGCCTTGATTTTGAATCAAACTGTATTTTCCTTGTGAGGCTTAGAAAAAGTGTAGAGGCTTATTGACGAACACTCAACTGAATGGACGAGGCATCAGGAGAATAGGAAGAGGCAGAGGCCCATTTGGTCTTAAAGGTTCTAAAGACCTTTCTGCTGAGACACATCCTAAAGAAAACGAGATCTTATTTCTTCTATAGGGGATTTTCCAGACAGTTCTGTTACTGAGCTCTAACATAAAGCAATTTACCACCACACTCCCATTGGGAGACATTTAGAGGGCCACCTGCTAATCTAGACGTCCACCATGAACCAAGGGTCTATTGTTCTAGGTCTAATGCACCGCGTCTAGATTCCAGTGAGTCAGAGCACTTTGGAAACCACACTGTCAGCCTAGAATTCAGGGATACTGCTAGGTTTGTCACAGGTGGCTTTTGTTGTGGTAAGACTTACTCATCTCTGACAGCTGAGCTGCCATTATAAGCCCTGGAAACCAAACATGCGGCTCAATGGATAAACATACTTATTGCGCTTGAACGCATTGATTCGGTTTCACCTATACGTGTGCACTGGGGCATTTAACACATTTTACTTTGCCGTGACAGAAAAGAATACCTCTTACACCGTTAGTGGGCTATAACTCAAAGTTTTCTCAAGCTTTCCACAGGCATAGAAAACACAAGACAAGTCTTCAGAAGACAAATAGAGTGTCTACACTTCCTCCAAACTATACAGACTCAAACACGTCTTAAATTAACATTTTTGACATTTAGCAGATGCCCTTATTCAAAGATTTTAATGTGGTTTACTCAACTAAGCAGTTAATGGTTTAGGCCCTTGCTCAGGGACCCAGCAGTGGCAGCTTGGTGGTGCTGGGAATTGAGCCCACAATCTTCTGGTCAGCAAGGCAACACCTTAACCACTAAAGCTTTGCTGACCAACTTTTTAGAGTTAAGAATTTCTAACCTGATATAAACCTGTACCATAAATACTTATGCTTGGCCAACGGTGACTAACTTATTAGGAGTACAAATTGAAAGCGTTTAAAATAATTTATTACTTTTATTGAACATCTAAGCTCAATTAGTACCCACTTTAGATAAAAGTGTCATCATCTTATCACAATATAGAGAAGTCTGTGGAAAGATGGCACAAGCAACGCTAAAGAGACGACTATAAGAGTTTACCAGAATTCTGAGGTATTAATTATTGAAAGGTTAATTCCAAGCCTTAAAAATGTTCTTCCAAGTTAATCTTATCTTTTCTATTATTTTTGGCATTTGGTAAACACTCAAGTTTATCCATCTGAGCAGTTGAGGGTTAAGGGGCTTGCTCAGAGGTCAATGAGTGGCAGCTTGGTGGTGCTGGTAATTGATCCCACAATCTTCTGATTAATCCTACCACCATTCTTCATAGGACATAATTGGGAACCTCATGCCACCTGCCTTTGGAAGCCATTATTGGCAAAAAAATGCTTTCTTAGCACCAAAATCATTTGTTAACTTTTACAAATTCTTGTTTAAATCATGATATAGTCTGTTCTGACAGTCTGTGGAAACAACCACCGATTTTTGGCCAATGGATTGTTTTGGACATTAGTCCATTTTGCGCTTTTTTGGTGCCCAAATTTTACACTGTGACGAAAAGCTTTAGCTACATACAAATGCATTGATCTGAAATAAAGCAGTTTTCAGTACTTAAGCGAATTCTGTCTGAGGAATAATTAAGTTATCATTAGAATGACATTTGACACATTTTATATAAGTAGATGTAAATAATAGGGGGCAGAAAAATGTCAAAAAGCAGTAAATAAAACTCTTTAATCTATTGCTATATTAAAAAATTGCATTGGCCAATGGATTGTTTCCTTTGATGCTCGTGGAGTCTTCATACCTTTATCTTAGCTCTCTTCCGATCATAATAACCATAGTCTTTAAATTTAAATGATTATTTTAGTACTTGTTGCTGTCCAAGTGGTCCTAGACAATCAGTAGGTCACATGATCACATTACGTCCAGTTGATGTACCTTTGCCTTGAACCTTCCTTAAAATCCTAACTACAAAGATAGAGAACTGCCAGAAGTGTCAAAAAACCTTACATTCTACACAATGTAACCCGATCCATAAAGAAATTCATTCCCTGGGACTGTTTCTACTGCTCTCCCCATTTTGACACTGATTGTTAGTCGTCTGAGGTATGTCCAGTTCCAGAAAGGATTGAAAAAGATTTGTTCCAATGGGATTGCTGAAAAAAACAGACGGATATTTTCACTAATCCCCATGACTTGCCAATCCCTTTCTCAAAACATCTGCCTCACAGGCTCTCCTAATCTTTAGATCACAGACTCTGCCAAAACCATGGCTTGGATAAACATGTCATGTCCATTTAAACATGTGTCAGATGGAGCAAAGCGGTAGTGAGATGGAGTGGAGAAGAATGAACTCCTTTATATTTTTATCTGTCAGAACTTAAACGATACACGTTATTAGACGGTTAACGGTGAAGTCTGGACCGGTGCAGTATGTGTACATAAGTAAGGTCATGAAAGGAACAAGTTTTTACATAACCTGGGCCATGCTGTCTGCTCCTGCCTGTCTCCAAAGCCACTGTTTGCTCTACCCAATCAACCTGTAATGCATTAGTCATGTATTAGCCTATTTCACAGCTGTGGAAAAGCGCCACAATAACAAGCTACGCTCGCTTCTCTTTCCATCCAGTCGACAATAAAAATAAAAAAACAAAGATGTTCAGTGAATTAAAGTATGTTTGCTCTTTTTAACCCCTAATTATACAGTGGGAAGAGAAGGATGTATTTCAAAAGGTCACCGATTGCTAAGGGTAACTTTTTTTTTTTAATCTTAATTATAATTTGATTCTTTAAAAACTTAAAATTTGAATAAAACATTAGTCCCTTTTGAGTTTTTTGGGGGGCTCAAATTTTACACTGTGGCGAAGAGCTTTAGCTACATACAAATGCATTGACCAGAAATACAGCAACAAAAACCTTTCAGTACTGAAGCGAATTTGGTCTGAGGAATAACATGAAATATAAAGTTTAATGCTTGAGTCATTATTAGAATGAAATATGACACATTTTATATGATATAAATGTAAATAATAGGGGGCAGAAAAATGTCAAAAAGCAGTAAATAGAACTCTTTAATCTATTGCTATAAAAAACAACTGCATTAACTAAAGGAGCCAGCCAGCCAGCCAGCCAGATAGATAGATAGATAGATAGATAGATAGATAGATAGATAGATAGATAGATAGATAGATAGATAGATAGATACAGGTAGTAGATCAGATAGATAGATAGATAGATAGATAGATATAGAGATAGATAGATAGATAGAGATACAGGTAGTAGATAGATAGATAGATAGATAGATAGATAGATAGATAGATAGATAGATAGATAGAGATACAGGTAGTCAGATAGATAGTGAGACAGAAAAAGCAGAGATCAGTAGTAACTGAAAGTAAATAAAATAATAAATCAAAACTGATTAATTAAAAATCTTTGAAAATCAAATTTTGAAGTGGAAATTATATTTTTTTCTGTCACTCCTAATCACATTATTTTATATCCAAGTACATTCCTCGTTCTTCGGTATAATAAAGAATGTGTGTGTGTGTGTGTGTTTAATATGAAGGTCACTAATGAGGTTTAACACGCTGACACTGTTTCTTTCTCAGCACTGTAGTGTCCTCAGATCTACACGGCATCATGCACGTTTCTATACACACACTACATTTACATTATGTACAAAATCAAGCCCCGTGTTTTTCCTTCTCTTTATTCCTTTATTGCATTTTTTCTATCCGGGTGCTCCGGGTGTGCGGTGTGTAGCGCTCGACCCTGATGCTGCAGCTGAAGATGTTCTGGATGAAGAAACTCCTCAGCGTGGGTTTAACACATCCATAAGCAGCTCCTCAGTCTGATGAATGTTATGTGTGAACGCTCACTTATAGTCGCTTTATTACGTTGTCTTACGGTGCTGCCTGATCTGTATCACTCGAGTACTTCGTTACAGTACAGCCGGTGTACTACCGGATTAGCGACAGTAAATACAGCTAACTGTTTAATATCTGGGACCTTTTTTAATGAAATTTTGTAAAAGAGTAATGTTTACAGTGGAACCTCAGCATATGAATGTCCTCTTTTAAGAATTGAAAGATTTCAAAGTAGTTTGCATCGCTGTACGAAGCATTTTCGGTTTGTATCCCTGCAGGGGTCTTTCTGTGTGGAGTTTGCATGTTCTCCCCGTGCTTGCATGGGTTTACTCCGGGTTCTCCGGTTTCCTTCCACAGTCCAAAAACATGTACGTTACATTAATTGGTGAATCAAAATTGCCCACAGGAGTGAGTGTGTGTGTGTGTGTGTGTGTGTGTAACCGGGGATAAATAATGGATGGATGTATGGTTAGTTGGTTGTATGGATAGATAGATGGATAGATGTTAGAAATTTGTGTTGGTCAAATTTTTTTGGATGGTTGAATGGATTTTCTGGATTATTTCTTATGGAAAAATTCATAACGCATTACTAATTTTCGCCTTAAAAACTCGCCTCCAGAATGAATTAAAATCCTATGCCGAGGTCTCGCTGTATTCATTTTTGATTTAATTACTGAGCCAAAATTATTTTTTGTCAATTCAATTAGAATAATGCTTTTAAATCAAAACGAAACACAACTGATTATAGAAATGTCATTGTTTAATTGGTAGGTTTGGAGCCCTGCATACATCATGCTTTTTGTACTAGTAGCAATTTTATTTATTTATTATATCTTAATTATTAAATATGGCAGGGTTTATGTGTATTTTGTACATAATTAACACAGATCTTTAGCAAATTTTTAGCAAATCAGGCAACATTGTCGCGACCTGATCCATGTGGCCTGCCTGATTAGTGCTTTAAACATCAGGAAAGAGATCGCAGATCAGACAGCGGAATCTACTCTACGGAAATCTTCATCGGAGGAGTTCGCAAGGCCTGGGAGACAATCATGTCCAACAGGAAAGGTCATCATGTCTGATAGTGTAACCGTTTCCCGTCTTCTGCTTCCCAGATTAGAGACAGGACGAAATAAAGGACCTGTGTTTTACATCCAATGACATTTCTTTTAAAATATATATCACAGTCACGATTTGATCAGCATCCTGATCCATTAGATCGGTCAATTCTAGAAAAACTCAGCTATAAGGAAACAGATTTTAAAAATATATCTTAGAGTCAATCCGGTTGATCTACGAGATCTCGGCTAGTCATTCTCCATGCTGTATGTCTTTGTAAAAAAGAAAACAGGTGCTAATAACGATGCTGTATGAGCAGCGTCGTTAGGGACGCATCCATCGGAAGACACTCGCACTAATTAGGATATAACATGCTGTTTATTTTTCCACCAGAAGAAAGTCCAATTCCTTCGGCATTTCTTCTCTTTCTTTCTTAAGTCACATGATCTCCGAAAACAGGAAGGGAGGGAAGCCTGGAGGTAGAACACGACATCAAAGAGCAGAGCCGTAGGTGAAGAAAGTGAAGGAGGAGCATCAACACGGGCGCCGTTGTGCTTTTTCTGTGAAAAAACCCTGGGCTACACGTCTCACCACCCACCGCTCGGGGTGCCATGATCGGATCTGCAACACAGAGATGGAAAAAAAAAAGAAAAAGAGTTGAAATTTTTTTGAGGAAAGACAAAAGCAGGGGCCGTAAAAAGGCATGACTCAATCCAGATCTTACCAGAAAACTTTCCGATAGTGTATCCTGTCACTATCACATGTACTGATCAGCATTAGCAATGTCAAAGTTTACATCCTGCTGTTAACATAAATCGATCAACGATCAAGATCTGTTGTTAGCTTCCTTTACTGCCATCATGGCTATAGGTTGACTGCTGTTTACGAGCAGAATGAACAGATCAGACGCTGGGAGATTATTCACTAGTTATCTTCTGCCGGGGGGTCCCTCACACAACAAACCCTACACTTCTGCCTGGAATGGCAAACAAGCTCACTGCTTGGTTGACTAACAACACACACACACACACACAAACACAAGCATATGCCCTCAAAAGGTTTGCCTACATTCTTTAACTGTAGAACAGGAAGTGGTGTCTGACTAACTGATGGTTTATTATATCAGCCTTGTCTATCATGATTATAAATAAATAAATTAATATTTTATATGCAACAAAAAAAGAAAGAAAAGACATTCTTAACATAATTGTGTTGGGTGGCTGATTGGGAGATCATTGGATCAATTCCCACTGTTGGGCCCCTGACCAAGGCCCCAAATTATCAACTGCTCAGTAAAATATAAAAAAATTAGATCAGGAGTCTGCCAAATCCCAAAAAATGTTAATATTTTCAGAGAAATATAAAATAACATTACTAAGCTAGCATTTTTGCAATATAAAAAAAAAAACTAGGGTAACTACTACCCTATTTTATTGTAAAAACTATTTTATCAAAGCAAGTTTTTTAACAATTTCAAAATAAATAAATTAGGACAAAAGTAATGGCACCTTTTATAATAATATGATGTAATCTAAATGTTAGATGAGATGCTGCATTGCATTACTGGATGATTTAGTGCTTTGACACACGTAAGTGGCGCTGTTTCAGCTTTTAGTCACTATTTATTCATTTGCTGTATTTCTGTAGCTCTTTTTATGGCCTTGGGTAAATTGCAGCTTATATGCTTTTATTAAGACATTTAAATGATTATAAAACTTTTAAAAAACAGAAGAAAACGTATATTTAGCTAGTTTCTAAATAAAAAAAAACATAATAGAAAGAATTACTGATGCACCGATACAGTTATCGGTACTAGTATTGGGTCCGATAGTGAGCTCATGTACTCATACTCATAAAAACACCATAACTTTTGTGACGTCATTGACAAAACGTTCAGTTTGCGAAGACTCCTGCAGCAGTGACAGTATGTCAGCATGAAAACGTTTTTTTCAGCGAAAATATAAAGAGAAACAAAAATGAGTGCTTATTATACGAGTGATTATAATAAAACATCTGAAATTGAACCCTTGCACAACAGAAGAAAACCGCAAAAAAGCAGTACAGATAATCCCACAAAACCAAAATGTAGCGTTATCATTTTTGGTGAGTACCAGGAAAAAAATATCGTTACTCGTACTCAGACTTTGAAAAATAGTATCGGTGCAGCCCTAGTAAAAAATATTGTTACTTTTTTTTTGCAAAAAATCAACCAACAGGATAAATTGACAAAGTTTTATATTTTATAAGGTTTTTATTTTTTAAAAGTATTGTTTTTTGTAACAATACTTACAATTGTAATGTTTAAACATTTTTAAATGTTAAACTCTTTAGCCAGAATTCTATTAACACAGAGTTTTAGATTTTTTTTCAAACTTAGATTTTCATCATCAACTTTCATCTGACACTTTCATGGGTGTTTATAAAAGCCCCCTCTATGTTACCACATGATGATACCACACGTTCCGTCTTTGCGTGTGTGTGTGTGTGTGTGTGTCAGTGGTGAGCCCGGCCCATCACCTCGCTACCCTTGGTGGGTTACCACACTTCCAGCTGTGGCCGAACTGCATAACAGAGTTCATTTAAAGCACACCGAGGTTAGCGGCCTGAGTGTAACACCGCTGGTCATGTGACAAGGCTAATTCTAATCAGCTGATTGGTCACTGCAGATAAAGATTTTGATTTTGTCATGCTGTATAATATCTTTATAAAATCATTACCAACCTGTGGGATAATGAAATGGGTTCTCTTGTATATATATGTAAATCATTAGGTGGGTGTGGCTTATTTACATCTAATTGCTTTTATTAACAAAGTTACAAATACTTTGGTGGATAATTTATTTTTTAACTAGATTTAAATTCAAGAGCTTCTTTTTATATTACTGTGTGTTTGGTTTATTTTGATCTTATTGTTTAATGATATTTTTTACATTGCTCTTTGAAAGAATCAGCGAGAGCCAAAAGACTGAGTGAGAGAAGCTCCGGAGAAGCTCTGAACCCAGGTGTTAGCATCTAAGCACGCTGTCTCATCAATAATTGACAGCGCCAAAGCGATTCGAAACAATTTGCTTCCCCGCAGCTGAAGTGCTGGAGCGGACTCCTGCTACTCAATCATTAATGGGGCAATTAGCTGAAACAGTTACACCTGAAACACCAAAGTCGTTTCTGCGGAGGGCCGCATGTCCGAACGCTCCAGCCCACCACTCCAGAGTATCGGGTGATGCCAGCGCTCACAGGGTCGTCTGTGGTCTAAGCTGCATCATGACACCTGAAATGACACCATTCATTTCTTAACGTTTCTGAGAGAAAACAGGAAGCGGGAATTTTTCTAAACAAGCTTAGCAGTGACCGTTGCAGAAACACAAAAGAAACATGATTGCCTAACACCCTCATTAACCCCATTATCATCATCATCAACAATATCATGAACACCACCATCATCATCATCACCACTACCATCATTATCATCACTATCATCATTACCATTATCATCATTATCATCACCACCATCATCATCATTATCATCATCATAATTATTATCACTATCATCATTACCATTATCATCATCATCATCACCACCCCCATCAACCTCATCTTTGTCTTCATCATCACTTTTATCGTCATTAACATCACTATCTTTATCATCAACATCATCATCATTAACAGCAACAACATCAAAGAATAAGTGAGCTACAAATAAATAAATAAAAGTTAAATAATAATAAGTTAAATAAAAATCAAAAATAACTAAAAATAAATCAAACCAGCGAGTGTTTCGCGGCTGCAGCTCAGTGATATAAACGCAGCAGTTTTGTAAATCGAGATTAAACTTTAAATAAAACATAAATCTGTGTTTATTAAAAGCTGCAACATTAAAAATGGCTGTTAAATAAAACTGAGCTAAAACTGCAAGAAGGGAATGAAATAATATCTCAGCAAACGGTTCTCTGACCTGTTAATTACTTTTAGTACCAACGATACACTGCTTTTAATTTTAGTCTATTTGATGTATACATTTTGTTAAATGTTATTTATTATAAACCAATTTTTAGTTTCTATTTATTGAAATTAATATTTTTGATTTTTATGTGTGTGTGTGTGTGATGTGTGTGTGTGTGTGTGTGTAACGCGTGATCTGAGGAACCTCAGGTACAAAAACCGGTCAGTGTGCCCGGGGGGCCGCCCCACTCGCTCTTCACGGATGTCACACTTCCTGCAATGCAAATAAGGCAGCAAGCTGAATGCTGAACACACACACACAAACACACACGCTATATTCTGTTTATGACTCATAAATATGACTAAACGTGACGAAATTTTTCACCCGAATTGTGGCACTCAGGCAAGGTTGTCGGCACAAATTCTCTCTCTCTCTCTCTCTCTCTCTCTCTTACACACACACACACATTCACTCATTCCTTTTTTGGATCTAATTATTAATTTAAATAATTAAATATTGGATAGTCTGCTATTTGTCTGTCAGAACGAGTGAACCATTTTTTAAAATCAAATTCGACCCTTTTTCACATGTTTCAGTTGATACGCTGACAGAATCTCTCACTGTGACAGCGGAACAACACACTGTATCTGCTGTCATAACAAACGAGTGTGTGAATCAGGAGCAGAAGAAAGAATTACCAAAAAGATTTAACAAGATATTCATGTGTCCATTTAAGTGTCGCTTAAGTTTGTGTTCACGCAAGTAAAAATGAAAAAATATGAAAAAGAGAGAGCGTGAGAGAGACAGAGAAAGAAAGCAAAAAGAATAAAGAAAAAGAGTGACAATTATATAGCAAAAGCAAGCAGGAAAGAGTAAGAGAGAAAAAGGGAGACGGGGGGGGGACAGGAAGAGATTAAAAAAAATTAAAACGACACAAAAAGGAGCAAAAAATTAGAGATGGGACAATACAAAGAAAGAAAGAAGTTATATATATATATTGATAGAGAGAGGGGGGATAGATAGAGACAGAGAAAGAGAGAGTAGAGACTGAAATGATAAAAACATCTACAGTGTGACATGGGGATCATATACAGTCTGACAAACAACAACCACAAAACATTATCCAACTTTAAATTTGTGCTGCTGTGACGTTGTACGTCATGTGACAATATCAACATGGTGGATGTCTTACAGTCAAACTTTATGCACACTACCTGAAACCGTAGTATAGAACATACTCTATAAATTGTGGGGAAGTCCAGACCAGCTCAAATGTAGCACTTATTGGAGTAATACTTCATGACCTTACTAGCTAGTCATACGTTAAACTGGTTTGTTAGCTAACAATCTGCTTTCTAGCGATGTGAGTGTTGTGGCTCTGTAATGCATAATTAAACGTTACACACACACACACACACACACACACACACACAAACAGTCTCTCTCATTAAGGTCTTTTCTCTAGTCTCATATGTTTAGCGAAGTTCAGCGCGGTTTGTACATGACAGGGGGGCTAATCAGCCACATTGCAAAAGAAAATACCCTCATTACCTTCTCTGTAAGGGTCTAAAGAACATTCTGTCACATAATTAAAGTGCATTATTCGGGAGAGAGAGTGCAGGGTTACGGTTTAACTCCAGCTCGCCGCTCAACCGCCTTCGTTCTAGTCGAGTGGATAAGCGGCGTTCCTCAGGACCCTTGAACGGTTATTTTCTTTCGTTTAAGTAAACATCTTGTCAAAATGACTCTGGGTTTTTTTTTTGCGGTCTCGTGCTGTCCCGCGCCGGCTGGAAACACAACCGCCCTGGACGCGTGACGGTGTTTTTAATAGGACGGGGCGCTAAAATTAATTTTACAAGTAAACATAAACAGACGTGATTTTTATATTTTTAGATAAGTTTCAAGAAAGGACAAAAATTTCTCTGTTTTATCAGTCTGTCTTTCTCACATTCTCTCTATTTCTCTCTCTTTTTCCTCTCTCAATATTTCTTCCTCTAAATGTCTGTCTCTCTATTTCTCTCAATCTTTTACTCTCTCTTTGTGTCTCTCTTTCTATCCCTCTCTCTCTTTCTCTCTCTTATCTTTCTTGCTTTTTCTTGCTTTCCCTCTCTCTTTATCTCTCTCTTCCTCTCTCTCTCTTTTTCGCGTGGTGATTGAGAAGGTTTGATCTTTTGTCACTCTATCAGCAGAAGACTTTATAGCTCACGCAACATACATCCTTCATCATTCAACCACTGACCACCAATAAAACCTGATGATAGAGGGTATAAAGCACATGCAAATCATCCATCCATCCATCCATCCATCCATCCATGGAACTGCTTGTACAGTTGTGCAGTTATGATCATCTGTTGCTCTATAAATCAAAAGGATTTCAGCTGGAATGTGCTGGAACTTTAGGAACGCCGCTCTCCTGAGTGAATCAGAGAAAGTAATAGATGAGAGTTTAAGGTGTTGGACTGCAGATCGGAAGATTGTGGGTTCAAATCATTAACACCACATTTACGGCATTAAGCATTGATCCAGACGCCGTCTGATTACGGTCTGAGTCGAACAGAACTGACCGCGGAACATTTTTTCGGAATCTCTGAAATAAACCGAGAACACATTTGACTTCTCGTCTTCATTTCTCGGCTCTGTGGCACAGTGGCTCCATCCAATTCACAGCTAAACGCAGTGCTCATGGCTTCCATCTGAGCATCAAGGCTAAAAAAAATGAATCGTCTACTTGTTACCTGATAAGTACTTTTATTACTTTTTTTAAAAATTTCACTTGACTACACTCGGTTTTCAATTTGGAAATTACTTACACCAGAACTAGAACCAGGTGGGTAACGCTAGCCTAATATATTAGCTAGCTAGATTGAAATGTTTGTTTAGTTTAACTGTAAACTAAATAAACATTTTTTTGCGATATAATTTTTACCAAGCCAGAATTAAATATAAACTTAACACATGTAACTGTAAGCGAACCAAAATATTTTTAGCAAAGCAAGTAAATAATAGCTATATAGGTAAGTGTTAGCTAACCAATGGTATGTTAGCATAAGCAAACATAAGCAAAGCTAGGTATAAAGTTACCCGATGATGTAAATGTAAATATTGACTAGTCTGTTTTGAATGTTAGCTAACTGCGATTAAACATTACTAACTATTTTTACTCTTGTGTTGTGTTTCTGTCAACCGTGAAACCGTTTGTCCTGATTTAACTGGTTTTAAAAACTGTAATACAAAAATTATCACCTAATTCTTCGTTAAACCATGTTATTATTAAGCAATTATATAAAAATAAATCAAAATTTTTAATATGCAAAACTTTTAAAATGAGTTAAATTGATTTAAGGATAAGATAAAGGGTTAAGATTAAACCAGTTGAAACCAGTGACGGTTCTGGTGCCGGGGCGCCGCTAAACGGGTTTAAAGTTAGGATGATTCTAAGGGGACCATGCACTTTGGGGCCCCAGCTGACCTGTTTTATTACCAGTAACATTATGGAATGGGTGTTCTAGTGTCCCTTCCATATTCTTTCATGTGGCTCAAATTGCTAGCGGCGGCCCGTCTGGTGATATCGATTGTCCGGTTGTCTTCTCTGTTATTCGATTCGTCAGGGTTCAGACTTTCGCGCTGTGTGTTCGGCTGATAGTTATCTCCGAGATGAAGTTCTCTGTAATCTCACACATTCGTATCTGCAGCCGGCATGTAATCCGAATATCATGGGATGACACACGCTATCCAGAGATTGAGAGACATCTGATTTCTACCTTTTTTTTATAATTATTGTCCCTTTATGTCTCACACTCGGGGCAAAACAAATGAATACATCAAATACCTCAAAACTCAGAGAGGAACTTTTCCCCCGTACCCTTCCTCCGTGTCGTCTTTCCTCAGAACAGATTTTAGTTAAAAAATCAACAGAAGGCTAAAAAAGGGACTGACAGTTAAAGGGTTACGCTCCAAGCCACCGGCAAGCTGCTACACACGAGGGGATACACAAACCAGACAATCTGTGTGTTTTTTTTTTTGTTTTTTTTGATTTCATGTATGGGTGCAGGAAAGACAGGCTGTGTTGTGGGTGGAAAAGTGGAGGTCTGCACTTCGTGTTGTCATATGGAGAGTCGCTCTGCCACAAACGGCTGCCTAATGACTCGATGCATCCCGTATGAGCTGCCATGCGTCCTAATGGTCCTTTCCATATGCAACACAAAGCAGCGTGTACGTGGTCTTGCCACTGTGGTGTCTCCTTTTGTTTGTTTGTGCGTGTGTGTGTGTGTGTGTGTGTGTATTTGTCACAATAAAGTTAATAAGGTCCAAATGAAAAAGCACAACAACAGGATTTGTGTTTTGTGTTGGAGAGTTTTTTTCAGTGATCCTGAATAATAACAATATTTTGTTCTTGAATTTGTTATGCTAACCAGAAATGTTAGCTAGCTCTCCTTGATAAACATCATTCGTAATATGTTAGCTTACCAGCTTGTTTAGAATAGATCGAGCCCAGGATTTAGTCAATTAAAAAATATCTGAAGACTTAAAAGATGTAAAGACTTGTATTAGTATCATCGTTGTTTAGTGATAAACTGTTACAGAAAGCAGAATAACGATGAGAAAACTTTCTCTTGACTGACTGAAACATTAAGATTTTTGTTAGGGTAACACTGTAGCAGACCCTCGCAGTCGAGGGGTAAATTTCTCTGCTGGAATTCTAATTTTGATTTGATTTTATTATTATTTGTTTTCTGGGCTATGCAGTGACAGCAGCTGCTGCCGACGAGAAGAGAAGAAAAAAAAAAACGACGAATCAGAGCTCTGCCTCCGTTCTCAGTGTGAACTGTCAAATCGCTTTCAGA
>VCAZ01000158.1:970638-1006678 GCA_005784505.1 Bagarius yarrelli
TTTTAGCAGGTTTTGTTTTTAAATCTAAAGGAAATGCTGGAGTTTTTGGGATGCAGTGTTTGGATGTGAAACTCAGACTTAACGGGATTTGGCACCGTCTGATCTTTCCTGTCAAAGCTGACAGCCAGAGGTCAAAGGTCACAAACTTCATCTTCTTTATTTCTCTCACTCTTTTTTTTTTTTTTCTGGTCAGTCTGAAAATTCACACTGTCACTGCTAATGGAGCACAAACTGCGTGTTATTACATCAGAGAGAGAGAGAAGGAGAGATAAAGAGAAATAGAGAGAGACCTAGAGAAAGAGAGAGAGAAAATAGTAAGAGTGAGACAGTGAGTGAGAGAGAATAGGGAGAGAGAGAGAGAGAGAGAGAGAGAGAGCGCACGAGAGAGAGAGAGAGAGAGAGAGAGGGAAAGAGATAGACAGAGAGGAAGAGAGAGAAAGATAAAAAGAAAAATAAAAGAGGGAAAGAGAATGAAAGAGAGAATAAGAGAGGGAAAATAAAAGAGTGAGAATAAAAGAGTGATAGAATAAAGGAAAGAAAGATGGGGGGGTGAACTGGTTATGGTGTTATGATGAATCTGTAATAGATTCTGTTGGTTTGGGGTTTTTAGGAGGCAGCGGTTCGACTCTTTGGGGTTATTGGGTCTTTTTTCAGTGCCACATTTATCACCATCATGTCCCCGCTGTGGCAGGAGGTGTGTATGTTGGTATGTGCCACCGCAGACCTTACACACCGTCGCACAAATCAATTCCTGTCAGCTCGTCTTTAGCACCTAATCCATCCTCCTCCAATCACACACTGATGCCAGGACTCGTCGCTACGACGATGGAACACCTGGACCACCGAAACATCCTCCAAAGCATCCTACTGTAAATCTCTCAGACTCTAGAAATAAAACCGGAGTCTTCTCCAATCCCAACCTCCAAACGAGGAGAAAAACCAGGACTTAACACACAAACACGATTACTGACGTTTGTTATTCGTATCCTAATCAAACATTAAATCTTTGTAATATTTATTAAATATTAAAGGCTTCGGCATGCGACGCTCATCTCCTTTTTTGGCAGAAATTGAGATGTAATTTACGACACAAAGACACCATTTTAGTTTATAAGTAAAGGCGTGTAATCAGTATTTGTGCAGCGGATTTTTATTGAAAAGGTTAATTACACACACTCTCACACACACACACTGCTGGTGGAATAACACAAACAATTAAGGGTTATTTTGATTAGTTTCTGCTGATTGGAAGGTCGTAGGTTTGGTGCCAGCAACTGCTGGGCCCCTGAGCAAGGCCCCTAACTGTCAACCGCTTAATTTGATTTAAAAAATTAAATAAATGTTCATTGACTTGGATTAATGTTACAAATGCCAGAAAATGTTTAACTATATAATAAATCTTGCATCATTGGAGGAGTTTCTTTTATCCTAATAGAACAATTAGTTTTATTAATTTGAACTCATGTTCCTATGTTGGACCACTTGAAGATAAATTATTTAAATTCCACTAGAAAAAGTGCAGAAATTTGTAGAAATATTAGAGATCGATTGGAAATTAATTTTAATTATTTTGCTGTTTGATTTTTTGGATTTTTTTAACAAAAATAAGAGAAGAAAAGATAAAAAAAGGAAAAAAGAATGCGAATAAAATGACTAATAAACAGAATTCTATATTGTACATCAAGATAAAAAACATTTTGGCGTCCCTTCACTAAACTGTGCACAAATATCCTGATCTCCATGAAGACATGCTGTGTTCTGATTGGAGTAGAAGAACTCAATGTCCTGTGCAGAGTCCTGATTCTGACTCAACCCCTTTAAACTGAACACCTTAGGGATGAACTGGAACCCCGACTGAACCCCAGACCTCCTCACCTCAACCTTAGTGTAGGATTTTACTCATAATATTGGAACTAAATAATTAAATCCACACAGTCACATGACCCACATGATCTAGTGAAAAACCTGCACAGAAAAAGAGTGAGACTAACATCTGGAATAGGGTGTGGAAAAAATATGGAGGTATTTGATAGACAGGTGTACTATATAATATAAATTCGTACCCAGGCGGTGATATCTTGGCGGTGCTGGAGCTGGAACCTGGAGCTGTAACTTTCAGAGCGTCATTAATTGTTAAATAGGTGGTAATGGGAGAGGAGGATTATATAATAGGATGTACAGTAGCATCACTTTACAGAATGCATAAAAGGCAAAGATTTAAAAAGAACCCCTGCGCTGCACTCGTACCACCTTGAATAATTTACCCGGAGAAATGAATTATTCACGCTAACGTCATGCCGAATGTTTACTGTATGTCAACAGCCTGCTGTAAGTCGCTTTAGTACCTCAGGATTATAGGATCGTCTGTACGAACAGCGTCGTTCTAAACCTCAGCAACGCTAATTCATCTCCACTTTCTTTTTTTCTACCCATCAAGAGACATCCAGAGGACAGGCCAGATTCATGTGTCCTGCTTCATGAAGATTTTGGACAATTTTGAACGAATTGTTCACACTCTTATAATGTTTATAATGATTTATAATCACACTCTACAGCATCACCCAGATTGGTTCACTCTTTAGTCTCAAGTTTTTTTTCTCGTACAGCATCGTCTTAAACCTGGTTTAGATTAAACAACTGTTTTTTGGTTTCGACAGTCAGATTATATGATTTTGATGAGATAAAATTTTCTTATGTCGTGGGGACCAAACATGCCAGACTACATGTTGCTTTCTGACCAATCATCGGCTGCGATGCGAGGCGCTTTTGATGCCGCAGAATAGTTTCTCACTGTCGGCTAAAAACTAAGCAGCTCTGCGATAACGAAACTTTTTAAAAACTATTGATTTTGTATTTATATAAAAACGTCCGCCTTATCACGAATAAATCAATGTATAAAAAAACCTTAGGTCACTAATATAAATGAGAAAGTAAGTGATTTCCTAGTTTGCTAATTCCAGTACTCACAGGCAGGGTTGCCAGATTGGATTAAACTCCAGACTAACTACAGCGTAAAACCGTACAGCGTAGAAACCTGTCCAATCTGGCAACACTGCTTACTAGGTTGCTGAATTGCCTCCTCTATAGATTTCCAATATTAATCTTTTTTTTTAATTCTGTCACTTTGATTCCTCAATGACACGGCATAAAGACAAGTGTATTGTTTCCAAAGCTCCACAAAGTTTCTTCCATTTTATAAGTCCACCTATAGCAGCACAGTCATCTTCATTTTGCCATGTTTAAAGACTGATGTTTGTTTGTAATGAGGAGATCCTGTGCTCCAATTGGTCAACGACATCTATGTGACAAAACCCTTTCTGAACGATAGAAAAAATATTCAGCGTTGACGTTGTGAGAGGTCGCAGTCATGGTATTGGTTGTTGTAAACTATGACACGCTACACGAGATAAAACAATTTAATCTTGCGTCCTGACCTCTATTGTCATTCGCGAATTTCAGTGACAAACAAAACGGGCTAAAATCTGAGCAGGAATTCTGTAATTTGTTTCAAAGAAATGTTCAAATGTCTGTTTTGCTAAACATTGATAGAACGTTATTTTATGGTTATTCTATGCAGTTGTTCTGGGAACATTCTTTGAAAAAAATTTGAGAGTGTTTAAGTACGAAAAATGTTATAATGATTATAATTATTTCAAAAAAGTTCTTTTACAACTATCCGTCACAAAAACATAGATAAACTACATATTAATAACGTTATAAGGATGTTCCATAAACATTATTATAACAACACTTTCTTCTTATTATAAAGAATGTTAGCTAATACTGTAGGAACATTTCTCCTGTTAGCTGGGTTGATCATCAGGAAATAATAAAATTACACATATGTTTTATGACTCATTTTATTTTTGACTTTATTTGTAATTATTATCAATGTTTTGTAAAGCCACTTCAAGACAATGTTCATTTGCTAAAAGTGCTTTAAAAAAATAATGCTTAAAAGTACGAGTCCTTTAATGGAATTCGTCTGAAAGCTGTGGAGACGTTTTGAAAAGAGCAAACAGGAAGACTAAAGACTTCCCCAAGGACGCTGAGTGCCACACCGCGGACCTGATCACGACCTGTCAGAAAACAGCGGGACACTTAAACATCTTCTCTAAAGACAGATCAGGGACTTGTGGTCCCGCTGGACTGAACACTCGCGAATCAATGGCACCTCTGACTCCCTGACACCGCAATTATCTTTAACCTGTGTTTATTGATTAGCTTAAAAAAACCTAGTTTTGGCAACGAGCAGGGAAAAGTAACACAAATAGTCTGCGTTCCAAATGGAGGATTGTTAGCATAGAGAAACCAAACTAGACTTGTAGACATGTTAGCATCAATACTAGCATGTGATTAGCAAGACTGGAGCGAGATTTATGAATTAACTGAATTAACTAAAATTCAGGCTAAATTCACAGAAACCTGAGAATTCATAAAACTACCTTTGTCTGTAGCTTTGTCTACTGCAGCTAACATTAATAGCTACTAAACATGAGCTCTTTCAAAATGTTGAGATAATATAGTAAAATAAAAAATCATGAAAAAATCTTAAATCTTAAAAAATTACAAAAAATAGAAATAAAAATCTTATATAAAATCCATTAGAATTATAAACTCTTAACAAATTAATAAAACGAAATGTTACAAAGCAAAAAAATATCAAGACAAAAAATAATGTGGAGGCTAACTGGGCTAAGCTAACTATTTTAAATACATTTAATCGAAAAAAGGTCCAAAATAAGTAAATAAAGATAAGGTAGAAATGTAATAAATAACAAACTAAATGGCTTATGGCTAATATAAATCACGTGACCCGTCACGCTGTTCAGCACACACACACACACACACACACACACTCCTGACAGGACGAAGCAGTTAGGAGGTTTATACGACTTCCTGAGAGGCGCTGTGTGTTTATCAGAAGAACTCAGGCGAGAAGCTGCTGAACATTCGCTGATAAGAAGCTGGAGATGTTTAAGGATGTCGTTCAGAAATCAGGAAAAATGAGCAGAAGTCTGATTTACACGGATGACTGAATTCGGAGACTCAACACAAAAATTCATAGGAAAACGTTCCAGACGAGCGACTGATTCTGACCGCTGAACATTTATATTCATTTTAAATTTATTGTTATTAATTGACAAAACAACAATAAATAACTTTAAATACTCAGTGAGAAAGATTTCTGAAAACGTTTTATTTTTAACTATTTTATTATTGTTTTATTTGATTTTTAATTTTTTTATTTTACCTTTTTTAATTTTAGCTACAAAATATTAATTGACAAGCCAAAAAACAAAAAATGGTAATGCTGTTTGTATGTTTAAAATAAATGTTAATATTAAACCCATTGCCGGCCCAAAACATTGTTGGTCACCGATAATGTCATTGGACAAAGCTTCCACCACAGCGCGCAGTTTGGGGGGGCACCATTTTTAAAAGCTGTTAAAGTAACAACGCCAGATACATTAACAATAAGAATTAAAGTAGTAATGGACAGAAAAGACTAATGCTTTCTTCAGCATCAGGACCACCAGAAAAATCCCAAAAGAACTAAAGAGAACAGGAAAAATTGCGTAAGAACCGCGACCATAGAGTTGAACAGATTCAATCAATTCAAGTCTTACTTTTTATGCCTTGTCCAGAAATTTGTCCTATTTCTTGATTTCTATTTGGACATTCATGTTCCCCTGTCTCACGTATTCTTACCCCTGGAATGTTACCCTGAGCAGTAAGCGTCTAACAATCCCTCACACAAAGTGGACTACTGTAATATCGCTAAAGGAGAACCGGTTTTGTGCTCAGATCAATGGAAAGGCCGAGATAGAGGTGGTAACACAGCGTCGATGCAGACGGAGAGGACACAGCGTAACACTACCCGGCCGCAGGAAAAGCTTAGGACGTTCTGGAGCTTCTCCCACCGACCAGAAAAGCAAAGTGCTAAAGAAGCATCAGGACCCTTCGGAGGAAACAATAAAATATTAAGCGACACTGGATACCTCGTCTGCTTCGGACGTGGACCTGAGAAACAGCTGTGTGTGTGTGTGTGTGTGTGTGTGTAAAAGTGTATGTGAGTGTGAGAGGAAAAGCAGGTTGAGAAAGAGGTCAGGACAAACAGACATGGAGGTGATGATCACAGCTGCTGAAACACCACAGAGACTAAAGATTAAAAGAAAGAAATGAGATATCAATGCTGCTGTTCAGAACCTCCAATATTCATTTCTCTAGACAATCAACGGCTTTGAGATCATCTGGACACCCAAATTCCTCCCGATCAGTTTAGAACTAATGGCATGCCGTTGCTGGTGGTGGTTGTTTTCTTATTGTTTAGGGTGTTGATGGTGGGTGTGTTGTAATTGTTTATGGTGTTGGTGGTGGTTGTGTTGTTTATGCTGTTGGTGGTGGTTGTGTTATTGTTTATGGTTTTGCTGGTGTTTGTGGTTATCTTATTATTATTTATGGTACTGCTGGTGGTTGTGTTATTGTTTATGGTATTGTGATTGTGTTTATGGTGTTACTGTTGTTTGTGGTTGTGTTATTGTTTATGGTATTACTGTTGTTTGTGGTTGTGTTATTGGTTATTGTATTGCTGTTGTTTGTGGTTGTGTTATTGCTGGATGTGGTGTTACTGTTACTCTTGTTATTGTTTTTTTGTTGGTGATGGTTGTGTCAGTTGTGTTACTTTTCTTGTTGTTTTTGGTGGTTGTGTTGGTTATAGTAGAGTGGTGGTGGTTGTTGTGTTGTTACTGTTGATGATGATTATGATTTTTGACAGTTTTTCAAATAAAAATGTTCGTTCACTTGAATGAAAAACAGAAAGAAAACAAATCAATAAATATCTTTTCTACATATTGTTTTTTAGCTCACATCAACATGCAGATATCAGTTCTTAAAATTCTCTATTCCCGGCCTACAATCGCTGTAACTCAGCCGTTTACATCCCATGCCTTTTTTTTGAGTTTTTCATGTATTTTATAAAGTGTTATGAAGTGTTTCCGGTGCATCAGGTTGTGTTATCTGTGTAAGAAGATCAGTCCTTGGCGGGCCGGTCCCAATGACAAAAGCATGTATGTAATCCCCGACGGCCAAACCAGTCTCACACGCCACGCCATCTGGAACACTGAGCAGTGACACACATAGAGTCCGGACGCCAGCGCGAGCAGTCGGCCATCTGCTTTGGCACCGACGCCGCCGTTTACACCGGACATCCGTTCAAGGAGAAGATACAGGACAACACTGATCTAAGCACAGCACACAGAGAGAAAAGTTCACTGAAAGTGAGAGGAGAGTTCAAGAAAGTCATCGCTCAGTGCCGCATCCCAACCGTGAGCTCCGAACCCCAGAGCACATCCCATTTTATTACAATTATGAATAGAATAGATTTTTTTAACACACACAGTCATCATAACTAAAACTATTATGAATTCAGCTTCCCAGCATTGACAGCTTTGTGGTACTGGAAATTGAACCCCTCACCTTCTGATCAGAAGTCTGACATCTTAACCACTCGGCTACCAATTCTCACTTTTTATTGAAAAGAATAAGTGTTTTTTTTTTTTTTTTTTTTTTTTGTTTTTTTTTTTTTTTTTTTTTTTTTTTTTTTTTGTTTTTCCCCCTACTTAATTTTTTCTATCTTGATTTTTGTATCTCTATTAACCCGAAACTTTTTGCCTTTCAATTTTCAATAATATCTCCATATGGAATATATTTACTGTCTTGGTATCTTCTGGATAAAGTAAAGTTAAGAAAACCTTTCTGTGGCACATGAGAGGCTTCGCTGTGGTGTATCATCACCATCATGTTGTTGTTGATCTTTGATGAAATCGAAATGATACACAGAGAGATTTTATTATTGCAATATAGCAAATTATAGTAATAACAGCTGTCTGAACTAATAATACTTTACAGCATAATCAATATTCACTGTGGGGACTGGAGAGAGAAAGAGAGAGACAGAGAGAGACAGAGACAGTAAAAGAAACATATAAATATGAGAGAAAGAGATAGAGAGAAAGAGGGAAAACGAGAATATATATATATATATATATATATATATATATATATAGATACAGAGAGAGAGAGAGAGAGAGAGAGAGAGAAATAGAGAAATAGAGAACGTGAAAGAGAGTGGAATTGAGAAAAAAGGAAAAGAAAGAGAGATAAAGTTCTGTCTTATGTGAATTTCCTCTGAATTGTTTTTAAAAGCAGCTTTCAGTTCCCTCAAGTAATAACCAATAATAACCTCCCTCATCATTCTGACTTACCCCAAAACACACCTTGACCTTTTAGTTTACTTAAAAGCCCCCATGCCGCACCCCACTTAACCCCCGCCCCACCCTGCCGCCTCGTATCTGCCGTACAGCGATGTCTGCGTTAAGCGATCCATCCCGAATCGATGGAAACTGTCAGCAGTAACTGGACATCAACCTTGGTAGCGGATCATATGATGGTTTTGTAATTCAAGTGACCGCAGTCTCGTCTTTGCTCATCTCATCTTATCTCAACCACCACACGGTTCAAATAAAGATGACCTGCAGAGGATTCGGATGACCTCCTTTAAGACCTGCCCACTCCACGTGTATGTGGAAAACTACAGTTTTAAACAAAGTTGGTCACGTCAATTTTTCAGGAAGTCATTTTGTTCATACATATATACATTAGTGCATAACCCAGCTTAGAAAACTTGTTTCAGAGCTTAAGGTCAGACATAAGTCATCACCCTGGAGCTGTAAGAGTTAGGGGCCCTGCTCAAGGGCCAAACTGTTTGGCAGAGGTGGGGCTTGAACTCTGATCCTAAACCAATCAACAAACACACAGATTTATAAGAACCCAACAATAGCCCAAAGCCTTAACCATGTAAGTCACCACTGCTCCTGAAGATTAAGCCCACCTCTAGCTGGGACTCGAACCCACAATCTTTTGATTGGGAGCTCAATACCTTTCTGTCTTTTTCTTTGTTCCTCAAACAACAGTGCTGTTTAAAAAAGAGGTGTATGGTAGCTAAGTGTTGTAATTGGTAGACTGCTGACCGGTTTTGCATTTAGTTCCCAGCACCATCAAGTTTATTCCCTTAGGGCCCTTCAGCAAAGCCCTTAACCCCAGACGGCTCTGCTGTATAAATACGCTATAAAGTCTGTCGCTTTGGTTCTGCTAAATGACAGAAAGGTACAAAGAAATTATAAAGTTTGCATGATATCATTTGTTTGTCCGCAAGATTTTATGATGTAATATTTCATCATCGTCTGTGTGTTTTGTAGTTATTTACTTAAATATTCAGTACTTTGATGTCATTTCAAAACACTGTTTGTACAGATGAAACACTTCACAAATGTAACACAAATGTTATGAAAGGGGAAATGGTATGTATTTAGGACATGTGGGCGGGGCCTCAGATGTGGTCATTTTCACTTACATGGAAACACAAAATGAGCTCACGGCTTTAATCAGCTTCTGCAATAACAGACAAGCTTCACCTTAAACACACTTTCATTTTGACTGCACTTTTACAACAAATATGTAAATTAAGCCGTAATTTCGGGGTCCCTCTCCCTCAAGCGTACAGCAGTCTCCTATTATGGCATAAAAAGAATTCTATTCATTACGTTCAATTCATAAACTATTAACATTTTAATTGGTTTTAATTTTAAAATCTCACCCATTTCGCTAAAATCCCTAAAGTTTGTAAATGTTCATTTTTACATTATTGAAATTTTCTAGCATTTATACACTTGAATGACCTAATTTGTTTGTTTTTTTTGCTCTTTTTTAAAGTTCTTTAAATTCAACGTCGCTCAAACTGCACACAAAAATATCTGAGCTAAAGCTAAATCCCGAGCGCATCCTTCTGCTCAAAAAGGATGGAAACAACTTTTTTAATTCGGAGTTAGCTGAGAGGCAGGAGGTGTTTCTGAAAAGGCTAATTCTCTAGCGCTTACATGTCGGACAATCGACGGCATCGTCGTTTATCACAGGTTGCCGGGGTTCTGGATGGCGGCTGATTATTTCAGTTAAAGGAGGCCGTTTTGATTTCCGACAGCCTGCACATTTGCGCTATTCAGCTGGTGAAATGGCGGAAAACTCCTCATGCAGAACGTATTCCGAGGATGTGCAGTCGCGCCAGGATTCATGTTTAAGAAATGATTTGCAGGTTTGTACATAAACAGCACCCCCCTCCCCCTCCCGCTTCTCTTCCTCTTCCTTCTACACCTCAGCAACGATAAAGTGGACTTGTTGAGCCCCAGAGGGGCCGACAGCGCAGGACGAGGACGGTTTGACGCAGGCTTACGCACACCAATTCGCCCACTGTGGTCCTCCATGATAAGGAGACAAGAGAAGCTTGTTTACATGCTGCAATGGAAAAACAAATTGAAAAATTCCCGTCTGGAATGTTGATGCATATCAAATAAGGATTATTTTAGCAATAATCGGTGCTTCGGCGCTCAGCCGCTAATCTTCAGGGTTTTTTAGAATTCAAATTAGGCAGTTGTGTTGACGTTGGCGGTACAGTCGGGCCAGGAAGCAGCGCCTTCATCCCACATCCCAAAATAAAATAATCAGGAGACGAAATAAACTTTCAATAAATATGCCAGAGAGGAGAAAAAAATGAACGTTTGGAATTATCATCCTTAAAATAAGAAGGATGCTCAGGTTCGAGCGGAGAGCAGGGCTTGTGCAAAACTGTACAGAAACAAGCGTGAGGTGATGTTATTATTTGATGTTGCATCGAGTGCACATCTGCAGCTCTCTCAGGACGAGTTCTCTGACTCGGATTGCTGCCGTTTTTCCTTTCTGACTTAGCACTTAGCACAGGATGCAGAGCTATTGTTCTGAGCAGCTACAAACACACGCACATGTTCTAAAGGAATGCACTTCCTTTAGAAAACTGAAGTCTTGTATGATGTGACAGAAAAGTGATTCCTGAAATGAAACGTACACAAAAGGGTTCTCGCCGCAAAGCACTTACTGAGTGGTTGAGGATTAAAGGCCTTACACAGGGGCCCAATAGGGGGCAATTCGGGTCAGGAAATTAAACCTAATGCCTTTAGATTAGCAGTCAGCTACGGAAAGTTGAGTAAGGTTTTTATTCGACACGACACAATGCTTCACGCTGGTGCTTTAGAAATGAGAGTGAACAAAAATAGCAGATCCCTGTGATCCCAAATTAGGGAATAAATGGCTATAGAAGATGAATAAATGAATGAATTACGCAGTCTCATCCTGCAGAATTTTTATATATCTGTCAACCCATACCGTCCTGTCGGATTTCCCCCGAAACATTTTTCACGTCACTAAGAACGATCCTGTATTTTAGAGTGTGATTCTCGTAAACACACGCCGCTGTCACTCATGCCAGACAGGTTTCATGTTTCAGTCTTTCCAGCACTAAGTTCCGCCCCTTTTTCTGTTTCCCATGAAAGTCGATTAATAAACAGGATTTCAGTAAATTTTTTTTTGCAAATGCATTTTAATTAAAATAAAATTAAATGAGCGAAAAGGAAAATTGCCACTGGAGGAATTATTATTAAACTGGGTATAAATTGTAAATGAAGTGTTTTTCTCTTTTTCTTTGTTTCAGTTTGCAGTCGTCAGAACAGAAACCGTGCTCTGGCTGTTTCTCGCAGCGTTTTTGCGGCTGTAACCACGCGAGAGCAGAGCTGCGAGGAGACGAGGCCACGATTGCATCACTTCCTCCCGCTGTGGGTAGCGGATAGGTCAGTGCACCGATTCTCGACTTTCGCACCAACGGGCAAACGCTCTCCAGCTCTCAGATGAAAAATTGACAAATTACTAAAAAAAAAGAAGAATGATGTGTGTGAAAAGTCAGAGTGAAGCGGCGGTAAAGCAGGCGAGTCGGACCGCACCATCATGACACATCGAATACAAGAAGCAGAAAGGAATGTGTCACTAACCCGGGTGGGAACTTGCACATTAACACCATCCCACACACCACACGCTTACAGGAACGCCGTCCGAATTATTGTAAACAAGACTACAGACGCCCAGGGCCCTCGCTCTCTCGCTCCCACACTCGCTCTCTCACTCACACACTCCCTCACACACTCTTTCTAATGCCGCAAGACATTTCTTCTCCCTACACGTTAAACCACATCAAACATTTCAAAATGGTCACACACGTCCAGCTTCTGTTCACTAAAGAACAATGACCTCGGTTCCTGTTCTTCTGTGTGTGTGTGTGTGTGTGTGTGTGTGTGTGTGATGTGTTAGAATTGGTAGCAGGTTTCTTAGAGCTGCTAATTTTTTGATGTGGGAGAAGTGATGTCAAAGAGGCTCCCCCACACTATCTCTATGAGTTTATAATTCTTTGTGTGTGTGTGTGTGTGTGTGTGTGTGTGAGTTTTAAGAAAACACAAACCACATTAACGACACATGCAAAATCATCATTTGAAGCTTTTTTCTTTGCTGTTTAATTATTTATTTGTTTGTTTGTTATTTATTTTTTTTTTTAATAATTTTACTGGTTCTTAAATTGATGTTTTTCCCTTTGTCAGCTTTCTTATTTATTTATTCATTTGATTTTATTTATTGTATTTATTATTTTAATTAATTTATTTGTTTCTGTCCTTGTACTATTGTCTACTATTTATTTATTTATTTATTTTTATTACATCCTTATTTATTTATTTATTTATTTTTAAAATTTAAAATTTATTTGTTTGTTTTTCTGTTTCATTTAAAAAGAATTTTTCTAGTTTTTACCTTGTCAACTCTCCCATTTTTTTTTATTTTTTTATTTAATCTTTCTATTTATATTAATGTATTTGTTTGTTTCTTTTCTTCTTTAAAAGTTTCATCTCTCATCTAATACAAATTTTAGCTTTATCTGGTCTACTATTGATTGATTGCTTTATGGGTTTCTTTTTTTCTCTTTATATATAAAGCTTTTATATTTCTATACGTTTCTCCCTTTGACTTTTCTATTCCTCCACTCTTTTACTCTGTCCTTTTTCAGTTGCGTTTTGTTTTCTGTGACACTCTTTTAGTAATCAGTCCGGGACACGCTGACGTCCCAGCAGTTACAGAGTTGAGATTGATATAAAAACGGGTCTGTGGAGTTACTTTGGATCGAGTGACAAAAAATCATCAACTTTTAATTGTGATTCGATTAAAATTAAAGTGAATCGACACACGACATGAAACTTTAGCTAAACTAGAGAAAAGAAAAAAAACATTCTTTAAATAAGCAGGTGATGTGCAAGCACATTGGTTGGGTGGTTGGACTGCTTATCAAAAGGTCATGGGTTCAACTCCCAGCACCATCAAGATGACAATCCTGGGCCCTTAAGCAAGGTTCTTATCCCTTAAACTGCTCTGTTGTATAAAAAAATAAATAAAAACTGCTCTGAATGAAAACCACTGGCAAATGCTGTAGCAGTGGTAGCTTCTATAAAACTGCTAATAGGAAGGTTGTGAGTTCAAATCCCATTATCACTTAGCAAATACTCCTGGGCCCTCAATCAAAATTCATTCTAAATAAAAAACGCCGGCAAATGCTGTGAATTAAATTTTTTAACAAGTGGTGGTTCAATAGCTAATTGGGCAGCTGTGAGTTTAAATCCCTCCATTGTTAATCTGCTACAGCTGGGCCCTTGATCAAGGCCCCTAACCTTTAACAGTCCTGTCGTGTAAATGAGATGAATGCAATTTGGTCTAAATAAAACAAACTGCCAAATGCCATAAATGGAAATTTCAGGGACAAGTGAGCTCAGTAAAAGACCTTGATTGGAAGATTGTGAGTTCAAATCCCATAAATAAGATGAATGAATAAAAGATGATTGCATGAACTTTTTTAGGCAAGTGGTTTTCTTCTTCTTCTTTTTCTTTTACATCTCCTTTAAATGCTGATGTCAGCTTGGACTCGTTGGCGTCTCCATGTCTCTGCAGCGTCTGTTCTGATTACCTTCATGGTTTGTGGAGGGTTAAATCAGAGTGTGAGTTGGGTCGGTGCAGCAGATGCTCTCTCCTCCTTCTGCTCTCATTGTGTCGAGAAGCTGTCTGTGATGCTCTGGCTGTCTACGCTGTTTAACCTGCTCCAATTAATTCGCCCTGCTCCAGGAGAGTCCGCCTTTAGAACGTGTCGCAGACCCTCCGGCCCGGACGTCAAAGCCCAGTCGACAGCTTAATTAGTAGATTTATCAGATCTTTTAAGAGATTTAGGGTCGCAAACCGTCAAACGTCTCGCTTGTTGTTGCTGTGATCCGGCGATTGGTCCTTGGTGTCTGTGCAAACACTGATAGCTGCTTTTTGTTTTGCACGTTTCCTCTTAAAACTCGAACTATTTCTCTGAACAAACACAGCCAGTCGTATATCTGCCAAGGATTCATCCACCACCTCACATCAGGACTCAGGAAACCCTTTCCATCCTGTGTAGAAGACCTGGAGGCTGCGCTAAACAGCCGAGTGTCAGTCAGCCTGAGCTGAAACAAGCAGTATTTGGCAACCCGTATTTACAGAGTTCCTCGCTCGGTTGTTCGACTTGGGTTCTGTTGCTGTGTCTATCTATCTATTCATCCATCTATTCATCTATTCATCTATTCATCTATCTATCTATCTATCTATCTATCTATCTATCTATCTATCTATCTATCTATCTATCTATCTATCTATCTATCTATCTATCTATCTATCTATCTATCTATCTATCTATCTATCTATCTATCTATCTATCTATCTATCTATCACGCCCACAGGGTGTAAGTGTGTATTGTTTCTAAATTATCTTTTGAGCTTCTCCGCCTCAACCTAATTGTGCCCTTAATACACACTTTCTGTAAGTGAGGTTTTAAGCAGACTTCGCTGAAGGATATTACCCAGAATTCATCTGGAGGTGGGCTGTTTCAAAACCAATGAAGAAAAAAAAGTGGAGAGTGGAGCAGTTTTTGGTGGAAAACTGAGACAAAATGGAAAAAAAATAGAAAAGTTTAGTTATCCTTTTCAGGGGTAATACTGCAAACAGTGTGACTAACGGCACCAGCATTTTTTTTTCTAAGGAGTGATGCAACAATGATGTAGCAATGACGTTTGACTCAGATGGGTAACGTGATTTAAATCGTCCCAATTCTGCACGTCGGCACACTTTAGTTCCCTTACGCACTTATCAACTAAAGTGTACACTTTCCAAAATTGCACACTTTGTGGAAGACCTTAGGGTGTAGTGTAGATATCGGGACATATCGTGAATATTATGTGTATTTGAGTAAGCACTACATTTGAGTTCGTGCTGCACCTCCTATTCATTAATAAACTCTGTTTTATAGTATGATTATGATTCTAAATGAAATTCGGACGTTTTACATCCTCCAGGTTGATTACATGACCTATGGCATCACAGCAGTGTGAATCT
Organism: Bagarius yarrelli; assembly: GCA_005784505.1. Taxonomy (NCBI): domain Eukaryota; kingdom Metazoa; phylum Chordata; class Actinopteri; order Siluriformes; family Sisoridae; genus Bagarius; species Bagarius yarrelli. The sequence continues at coordinate 986,003 of VCAZ01000158.1, forward strand.
AAAGTGTGATAATGTTTAAACTTGGATGTTGATAAAGGAGTGAAATTGAACTACAGTAAACAATGTATTTATCCTGAAGTATTTAAAGTTAAAGCTTTCTTTCCGCCATTTTGGAATATTTTGGAGTTGCCTCTCCTGCGGGATCATGGGAAAGTGTCCATCATATGTATACTTCAGAATCCGGGTGAGAGGAATTTTACACACACTGACTTACACACAATAAAGATTCAGATATATATACTACCTCACACACTCCATTCCACACACTATATAGTAGGGAAGTGGGAGGTTTTGCTGATTACCTGGATCAGGTGTTTGAACTCTTTTTATGTGTTTCTAAATTAAGCTGAATGTGGTGATGTTGTATCTAACACTTTGTAGCGAGTTTATTAGATATTTTTATTAGATGCATGTATTTATTAAATGTTGCCAGATGCTTGAAATTCATGTCAACGTTTCATTTAAAAACTGAAAAAATGTCTTAAGAAGTGGAACTGATTTTAACGGATTAGGAAGCTGTGAAGTCTGGACTCAGCAGGTTTCCTGTCTCAAAGAGCTGGACTACGACTCCAGGCCTGTCTTCGTCTCAGTGATTGTCTCTGAGGTTTTGACATGCAGGATACGGGACGCAACCCAGGGAAAAGCATAAGTCGGGTCTGAAGTTGAATATGTGATGAATAGCAGTATTTCTGCAGGAAAAAATGGTCTCTTTGTATCTCCTCCTCTTCCTCTTGCTGTTACCACGTGTGATTAATCGCTATGAAGATAATCAGCATTATTTTGGAGGACGTGAAGAATAAAAGCCAGTGGAGGGGACATGGGGTTAGACAAGGAGGACGAAAAACCGGTACGGCTCCAACCGAGTGTATTCAACTGCACTGCCTCCGGTGGCCAAAGTGGAACTCGAGTTCAGCCGCTACATTTAACACTCAATCTCTACCACTCAGATACAGAAAAGAGTGTATAAGTGTGTGTATTCTATTCTATTCTATTCTATTCTATTCTATTCTATTCTATTCTATTCTATTCTATTCTATTCTATTCTATTCCCTGTGTTAACACAATATTCTACTGTTCAATTCTGATACTATTTTAATTTAGATTCTTTCCTTTGTAATTTAATTTTGATTTATTTTAGAGGAAAGATTTGGCTACAACATTCTTGTTACGAGAGAAAATTCTTGGGTATGAAATCTCGGGTCAGTAAAACACACCCGTTCTTCTCTTTCTCAACCCCTGAAGAACTTCATCACCTCTTTTCCTTCCTATCGCTCGACTTGACGTTCAGTGTAATTAGCACTTAGACTAAATATTGAAGGAAAGAGGAAGAATGAGGATTTTCATCCCTTTTTTTCCCACCAGGACCATTAGTCTACCAGCGAGAGTCTAGGAACCTCCACTGCACCACCACTGCCATCGGCTAAAACACGTCCAGATCATTTAACCGCGCAGTCGATTATCTGGGAGAGCGGAACATTATTTCTGTTGACAAATCGGCAAATGGGATTGAAACGACATCTTAGATCCAGTTTACAGATTGTTCAATCATCGCTGTTTCTTTGCACTTTTTTTGAAGTTACTGTTAAAGTATGTGTGTGTGTGTGTGTGTGTGTAGAGGGTTGGTACAGAAAAGCAGTCATCAAATTATAAAAAATGTGAAAAAGTGCAAATTGGACTGATATATGAAAGGTTAACGTGAAGATAAAGCAATGTTGTTCTACATTCATTCCCTAAACACACACACACACACACACACACATACAGACAATAAATACAATTGTCTTGGTTATGAGGCTTGCCTTTGTTTTAGGAATTTTGTATATTTAATGTTGCTGAACGCTTATACAAGGTTTTTTCTCCCCGAAAACGCCAATTTTACAAAGATTTTACATGTCAAATGCTCATCTAACAAATGGCTGCCATGTTGGTACAATTTACCCTTAAATGAAATGTTTTAAAACATTTCTGCAACATTTTCTTGAATCATTTTTTCCCCCAAAAAGCATTTTTTTTTTCCGTATTTCCGTAAATAAACTGTTGCTAAACTTTAGGTGATGTAACGTAAAGAATTTTCAGTTGCAACACAACCTTATAAGCTGTGATGGGATAAAACAGCATTAGAAATGAACAGAGACTAATTACTAGAATAACTAACAGAAAGTTCAAACAGCTCGCAGGTGAAAAGAAGTGAAAAGAAGAGAAAACTTTTTCAAAATAATAGCGTGACCCTGCGACTGCCACGGCTGCGGATGAGACTTTCACCCAATGAAACTCAAGTTGAACATTCGCAGAATATCAGAGGATGCGGTTGACCAGGTCGCCTGCTATCTTTGGCATGCGTGGCGCTGTGCATGTGAACACGTGTGTGTGTGTGTCTGTGTGTGTGTGTGTGTGTGTGTGTGTGTGTGTGTGTGTGTAGAATGTCTTCTAAAATTTTCTGAGAATTAGAGATTTTAGCTCACTTTAAAATTTCTGTCTAAAATGTCAATGCTGATGTTTGTTTTAATTTCTGTCAGTGTTTGTCTGAACATCAATGTAATAAACACAGAGATTTACAACACAGCTGCTGGGTGGAGAGAGAGAGAGAGAGAGAGAGGAAGAGAGAGAGAGAGAGAGAGAGAGAGAGAGAGAGAGCGCAAGTAAGAGAGTGAAAGAGAGAGAGAGAGAAAGCAAGTAAGAGAGTGAGAGGGTGAGTGAGTGAGAGAGAGAGAGCGAGAGAGAGAGAGAGAGAAAGCAAGTCAAAGAGGGTGAGTGAGAGGGAGGGAGAGCGAGAGAGGGAGAGAGAGCTAGAGCGCAAGTAAGAGAGCGAGAGAGAGAGAGAGAGAGAGAGAGAGAAAGCAGGTAAGAGAGTGAGTGAGTGAGAGAGAGAGAGAGCAAAAGAGAGAGAGAGAAAGAGAGAGAAAAAGCAATTAAGAGAGGGTGAGTGAGAGCGAGAGAGAGGAAGAGAGAGAGAGCAAGAAAAAGGAAGAGAGAGAGAGAGAGAGCCCCGTTGACACACTCAACCACATCCTTTAAGATATCTGTCAGTAGCAACTGTGCTTCACACACACACATAAAACACCCAGAATGCTTTTCACACTTTACAGCAGTAACTGTCTCCTTCTCTCTCTCTCACACACACACACACACACACGCACACACAGAGTTCGGGGAAATCACATTAACCCACGAACCTGCAGGAAAACATAGCACAAACTCACACTCACAACCTATTCTATGATTCAGCACAAACATCTCACTGTTCCACACCAAACCACTGAGGAACGTTTAAATAACGTTACCCACAGAACAGCGGTGCAGACCTTCAGATCAGACCACAGAGGTTTAATAACGAACGTTTACACAACATTCATGCTTCTTGGTTAGGTATTCGTGAAGTTCTGTATGCAGTGTGAGTGTGTGTGTGTGTGTGTGTGTGTGTGTGTGTGTGTGTGAGAGTGGTAATTCTTCTAAGATGATAAAAATAATATTTAAAAACATTTCCACAACATTAATTCTTACAGTAATCAGTTATATTTTTCAGGGATTTGATATAGAACATTTCTACAATGTTTGTCTCGCTGTTATTTATTTTTTTCAGACTTTACAAGATTTCTATTTCTAACCTTTATAAACGTTTCCGCAACATTAAGACTTAGACGTATTTTACACGTAGTTTTTTCGGAGGACGCTGTGAAGTTTATACGAAACTGTTGGAAATGTTTGTTTGTTTGTTTATTGTTTGTTTGACAAAACTTTACGTTTCTATTTTTATGGAATTCTGTTTTGTTTTATTTTATTACATATTTTGCAACATTGTTGTTTTAAACATTTATGCAACATTACTTCCTGTTACATTCTGTTTATTTATATATCGTACTTTGACTTATTTCTGTTAATTTTGTTTGCGGTCTTAGCAATTTTTTGTTTATGTAACGTTTGTGAACGTATTATAAACATTCAGTAAATATTTCACATTCGTTTTAAGGAATTTATGAACGTTTAGTTGAGCTAATATAAAATTTCATCAATTTCATTCAACCTTTAGATTTAGATTTATTTTTATCCTTTATATCCTTTATTTTGCAACATTAACACACTGAGGTTTATATGTAACTGTTGTAAATCTTTGTTTGTTTGTTTGTTTAGGTTTTGTTTAAGAAAAATTTAAATTGATTTTTTTTTTTTTTTGTGTAACATTTTTTTAAACGTTACTTCCTGTTACAGTTACAGTATTTATTTATTTGTTTATTTACTTATTTATTTATTATACTATATGTCTTATTTTTGTTAAATCTTTGTCATTTTATTGTGGTCTTTGTAATTTTTTGTCTATGTAACGTTTGTGAACGTATTATAAACGTTTAGTAAATGTTGGGTTTGTTCATTAGGGAATTATCGAACATTTATTTGAACTGATATTAAATTCATTCCTTTATTATTTTATAGGAAATTAGAGACTGAAATGTCCTGTTTAAGACTTTTATTTGTCATAAGATAAATAGGAAGAATTGCAAAAACCACACAAACATTTAACAAAAATAAGACATACTGTATAATAAAAAATAAATAAATAAAAAGACTGTAACAGAAAGCAATCTGGCATGATTTAATCCAATATTTATTTATTAGTTTGTGAAACTGATTAAAATATAGTTAAAATAAGTCAACAGGAGTGCCTTGACTTACCAGTTTAATTGGTTCAATGGCGGAGCTCGTAACTCAAAGGACTCGTATGTCAAATCAATTTTTCCCATTAAAACGAATTGATATGCCATTAATCTGTTTCGGGTCCCCAAAAAACACAGCAATTGTTTTTGTTGCGTGTTTTTAAATAAGAAAAAAAAAAAACATGTACTGCAATAAACTGGTTTCATTATGTAAGTATAATGTACAGCATTTACCTTGGAGGTCAGACGCGCATGTCTGACTAGCTATCGAGTAAGACACGGGATGCTGAGCGGATGTTACGGCGTTCACTGTTCATAAACTGTTCACAGTCTTATGTTGAAAGTTAATACTTTCATTTTTTTAGGGTATTTTAAAACATTTCGAATGTAACATTGTACAAATGTGATTATTATGAATCTACTTATTATTATCATTCAAACGTATATCATAAGAAATCTTATTTTAATACTCTAAATGTTTAATAACACTTTATATCCAAAAGTATGTGCCCACTCATACTGTGTGTGTGTATCACTATCTGTCTGTCTTACTGAACGTTGTGATGATGTTCTTTATGACCTACATTATTAAACGCTGCTATGAAATCTGAAAATATCATAATTTGTTTTTTTATGGCGACACTAGGATGGGGGTAATTCATACAAAAGTCACCTGATTGATTATTATTATAAATGACGGTAAAGATGAAAAGTCAGTAAAGATGAGACATTTGCTCTACTCATTATAAAGCTGAAATCTTTCCATCCTGCTGGTGAATCAGATCAGGACTGGATGACAAGGTTCCTCTGAACTCTCTTTTGTGACGTGATGTTACCGTTTTGTATCCTGTGTGACTGGACAACGAATAGCTGAGTTCTAAGGAAAAACATTTTTCAAAGACACACACACGTTTCCGCGTAAAAGTGAAAGGTGTCAAGAAACATCATCCAAGCGGCTTGTGGAACAATAAAGGGACCTGGAGATCTTCATTAATCTCTGAATTACTGGTGATGCTTAATAAAATTGTCAGGATTACGTATTAGATCTGTGCTGTGTAGGTGTTCAGATTTTATTTAGACTTTTTTCTTTCTTATTGGCTACCACGGGGAAGTGGTAGCACAATGGTTAAGGTGTTGTACTGCTAATTAGAAGATTGTGGGTTTCGATTTCCAGCATCACTGAGTTGCCACTGTTGGGCCCCTTAAACCCCAATTGTTCAGTTGTATAAAAGAGGTAAATGTAAGTCACTCTGAATAAGAACGTCCGCCAGATATCATAAATGTGAACATAAATAAAGACACCGATCTTATCAACACTCTTAAAGGTAAATCTTGAAAACAAGCAACATGTAAAAGCTATTGGCGGCGTGTGGGGGGGTTGGTGGGTTTACCCATTTTTGTATTTTTTTGTCCTGTTAATTAGACGCTGGGAGATACCATCTCAAAAAGAGGTTAGGATAAGTAATTAAATTAATATGTCCCAGTTTCTAATTGACTAAACACACCTAATCTAGGAAATTAGCAGTAAAGGGGAGCAGACATACAAAAATAAGCAGGGCTAAAAAAACTAAGGAAAAAGGGTTGCCAAATACTGGTGTACTGCTGATAAAAATAGCTTAAAACTAAAGAGAAAAAATACCATACTATCTAGATCAGTGGTTCCCAACCTTTTATTGTCTGATACCCCCTTTTCCACAAGAAAATATGTTAGGGCCCCCTTCACATTTAATGATAAGGAGTATGCCTTTGTCATTACTATCAGCTGTTGAAGAAAAATCTGTCAGAAAAATTTCGTTCATTTTTGTGGAAAAAGAATTACAAATTTGTCCATTTTTGGTCAACTAGTGGATCATGGATAAAATTAGCTCATGTAAAATGATTGTTCTACTTAATGCTCACTGCTCAACACTTTTCAAAATATGACATGACCCCTCACAAAGCTCGCTGAGGCCCCCCTGTTGGTCCCCCTGTTGAGAACCGACGTTCTACTGTAGATGATGCTCCCACCACCATGTTTCAGAGCAGTGATGATGTTCCCAGGGTGATGAGCTCAACCAATTAAAGCCAACATGAATATAAAAAATTAACAAACGCGTGGTTTGTTAGGAAATGGTCAATGTAACGGTATGATGTTTAAGAAACACTGTCACTGGGCACAAATATGGCACCACACACAGGCCCACAATCCCACACACACACATAAATCATCACCCAGGGCACAGAGGGCACAGCTGGGTGGCACAGGCCAGGATTTTTATGACAAAATATTGATCTTCTCACTGGAGCGAGCCGCAAAAACTCAGTCCAGACAGACAGCAAAAATAACTGTAACCATAACTGTTTCCTGCCAATGGGGAAAAGATCTCCAGCATGGATTTAACTCACGTGGGGGTTATTTCTGGAGGGCCAGAGCTCGTTCTAGCCTCAGGGCTTGTAATGTCTCTGGAGTCAGGACAAAGAAAAACATTGTCCTGTGATACATCCGGATTTAGACTCGCGCTGTAGGAGTATAAACAGTAATAAACATTGTCCTATGTACACATGCTTCACTATGTAGTTCACCTGTTATTGTTAATGAATTCTGGATTCTGATTGGTCCATTGGTCATTAGCTTTATAGCACAGCAAATTGTTAGGTGATTGTTCATACTCACTTTTCAGTATGTCGGATGTAAAGAGTAAGAAGTAGGCTTCTATTTTTATCACACAGTTAATTTATAACAAGAGGTTACAATGAACGAGTCACATGATCTTGGAAAAAAACTGAGCATTGTGCTGTAATAAAGAAAAAAATCATTAACACCAGAATGACAGTAAGGTGATTAAGCCGCATTTACATTCCGGATGATCAACTTATTGGCATTAATTATCGATTATTCATAGCAAAAATATTAATTGCAAACATAATCAGCTACAAGTCTGGAGAACAGCTTTAGCTGAGAGCTTTAATTAGCATTAGCATTAAAAGGGTGTTGTGTTTATATAGCTTAGCTCATCATGCTAAATGAAGTGTGTACACTGTTTTTAGGATAAAAGGTAAAAAAAGAGGACACTGATTTTCTGTCTAGATATTCAGTAAAAATGCTAAAACCTATCCGAACACTATCAACCCCCCCCCCCCACACACACACACACACACGCTGTACAAACAGACCGGTTGACTAATTGCGTCTCAGGGATGACTCGGTGTATTTTTCTGGGCTTCAAAGCTTTTACGCTGATTGTTTACATGCGAGTCGTCTCCCTCGCCATATGGTGTGTTTCGCTTTTAATTATCATAACGCCAAAGTCTTTGTCTTGGCAAGCACTTTTAAGTAATAGCATTTTTTTGTTGTTTCTCAGGGTAATGCTAAGAATTATTTTATCCGTGCACACATCTATTCAATTCAAGGGCTCGAAAAGCTCGGCCCTGTTTAGACAGGATTAGTTTTCTTTTGGAAGGTGAAGTAACTAACGGAATTATCATGAGAGCCGCTCTGGGGTGTATTTTATATCACTGTGTCATAATGGCAAGGAGATTTATATCACAAGAATTCAGTGGAGGGGTGTGGCCAAGCAAGATGATTAATGATAGTAGGTCACATGACTTTTGTCCTACACGATTCTTTAAAGCAATAAGGTTCCTTGTAAGTATGTATGGTACGTTTTAGACATTTATATTATAAGCATTTGGTCTAGGGGGCATGGCCATGCCAGTTATACTCGATTAGTGTTAATAGGTCATGTGACTTTATGTCCGAGATTTTTTTTGTCCTAAAGTTTTCATTGTAACTAGTACATACTGTTTGAAGAGGTAACAATATTGTTTTGGCCATATCTTTTACTTATCATTTGACGAAGGGGGCATGTTAGTAGGTCACATGACCAGGACATGCACTTATAAGCTAGGAAAACAATTCATTGATATTTTAGTAACTAAAATGTGGTATGTTTCATATTGTTTTGGATCTTATATCGACGTGTTGTAAGGGGCGTGGCCAAGCCAGCAATACTTGATTATTGTTAGTAGGTCATAAAACTTGTTGTCCTAGATGATTCCAAGTTTTACTTGTATGTACTGTGTGATAAGATATGTAGCATATTGTTTTGGATATTTAAATTACTGGAATTTGGTGTAGGGGAAGTGGTAAAACCGGGTGTACTTAATTAGTAGGTCACATGACCAGGGCATTTACCTACCTATAAGCTAGAAAAAAAGATTCTGTGACAGTTTATTTGTTTGTAGGCTTATATCGTACTGTTTTAAACTGTTGGACATGGGCAAGAGAGATGCACTTGATTAGTGTTAGTTGGTCACAGACCGACCAGGTTTAGACCGGGCTAGAACAAAATATTTATCCCACAAGATATTAAAAAACATTACTAAGGACACGCCCCCAACATTTTATTTGTATTAACAATAAAAAAGTGTGTGTGGAAAGCATAAAACACAGTCCTCTGAGTTTACTTATACCATTCCAAGTAAGACTTTCAGGTCGTGTCACGTTGGGAAACCGAAAAAACAAAGAAAACAGAAATAAAAGAATTATGATGAAAAAAAAGTGAGTGCGTCGGCGGCAAACAGGATCCAGCTTTATTTTCCTCAAGAACAATCTGAGTCTCTGGTGAGAGTCTGAACCATTACAGCTCAAACGCTGGAGCAGTCGGCTGTAGCATAACACACTCACACACACAGATGTATGCGCAGGCCTGCCTCTGACCTTGTGAGTGAGAGGAAGAACAAATGAAGTTTTCTTTTTCTTTCAGTTTTTTTTCTTTCTTCTGCCCACAATCCTGTCCGAGTTCATCCACTTTGTAATGCATCTCAGGGTGGGTCTCCCCTAAAGCCCCGCCCCCAAAATTAACCACACGGTAGTCGGGATTGGATTCTAGGATCTTGACGTATTTTCTTTTTAAACAGGAAACGGCATACGGGAAACGCCATGCCACACCCACAATCAACGTAACCCAGGCGATGTGTGTGTACTGATAGAATTCTCTATAAACCCAAAGTAGCAACATTTTAACACTGAATCCATCTTATGGAAACTCCGCCCACTTTCAAATAAACAAACTCTACCCATTTATTCTCCATCTTCATCCTAATTAAAAAAAGTCTTGTGACCCAAGCATGTTTAATGCTAATGTGCTGCAACTGTGGATGAAGACACACCACAGGGGAGGGACATATACACACTAGAAAGCATTCAATTTAAATAATCGAAAGACTAGGATGAATCATCACCATGTCCATGTGTTAAAGTACATTACTTCCAGCATGACAATGTCCCTGTTCAAAAATCCTCTATGAAGACATGCTGTGTTCTGAAATAGAACTTTCATGTCTTGAACAGAGTCCTGATTCTAATGATCTGGAACTCCGACTGAACCCCAGACCTCCTCACCTCAACATTAGTATCTGATCTCACTAATACTATTGAAACTGAATGATCAGATCCACACAGTCACATGACTGACACAGTCACATGACCCAATCTAGTGAAAAACTTAAAAAACAGAAGAACGGAGAAGATTATAGGAGAAAGAGTGAGTAACATCTGGAATAGGATGTGAAAAAAAACAGATGTGGACATGATGTGCTGGTGTTCTAATAACCTAAACAGTTTAATAACATGACCATTTCAATAACATTTTAATTATCATTGTCCAGCATATCTCAGCAGGCAGGCCACATGATCCACAGGTGAACAGTCCTGCCTCCTCACCCTGATTGGCTAAGAGATACTTTAATAAAATAAATGTACAAATTAATATACCCGCTAAAAGTTTAGTTAGGACAGGTAGATGGTGTTGCAATGTTACAGGAACGTTGTTAGAAACATTAAAATATGAACATTAAGCAAACCGGCCAGAAAATGTCGCATACTGAATATTTTAAAAAATGAATTGAAAAAAAAAAATCACCGATCACCACACACTCTCTCTCTCTCTCTCTCTCTCTCTCTCTCTCTCTCTCTCTCTCTCTCTCTCTCTTTCTCTCTCTAGAGCGCTGCCAGTTTCCAGTATAATAGCCTCGACTCTCCGTGTGAAGTCAAGTCGCTGTTGCCAGAACAAGCCTTTATACACACACAAAAGGAAATGCTCTCTCTCCCCCCCCCCCCCCACACACACCCCCCCCACCCACCACACACTCTCTCTCTCGCTCTTCTTCTCCCTTCTTCTCCTCTCTCTCTCTCTCTCTCTCTCTCTCTCTCTCTCTCTCTCTCTGACACACACACACCACAATCCAGCATTATAGTGTGATTAATTCCACACTATGTTTTTGATCCCTTTTGTTTGTACAGTGATTAGCGGGAGCTCTTTTTTTTTCATTTCTTTTTTTTTCATTTCTGTTTTTTCTTTTCTTTTTTTTTTTCTTTTTCTTTTCTTTTCTTTTCTTTTTTCTTTTTTTTCTTTTCTTTTCTTTTTTTTTTCTTTTTTCTTTTCTTTTTTTTTTTTATTTCTTTTCTTTTCTTTCTTTTTTTCTTTTTTCTTTTCTTTTCTTTTCTTTTCTTTTCAGAAGATTTATTAGTGGGTTTTTTTTCTGTTAAAGAAACAGCTTGAGATTTTCACTCATGAGATTTTGGACTTTATTTTTTATGAATAAATATTAATTAATCCGTTTCAACGGTTTAAGATTAGATGTAAAACTGTTCGCTAAAACTGTTAGTTAGCTAGGGTGTTTTTCAGCTTCAGGTTATATTATTGTTTAATGAATAAACAGTTAAAAGATGATGATAACTAGCCTTTATACAACTATTTACTTCTTTGGTAACATTTTCTAAAAACAGCAAGCAAGAAAAAGAAGCTTTCACATTATTATTCTGAACTTTGTTATAAAGACAATGTTTATTTACATTAGCTGTATGTACTAGCGATGACCGTGTATTCTGTAACACCAAAAAGAACATTAGCATCACAAACATGTTGCTGCAAAAATGTTTCAGCCTTAAATAGAAGGAATGCTGTGAGACAAAATCGAAAAAAACACAAATGGAATGTTTTTAATGCTAATAACGGGGTAGTCATGGCTGGAACGGTTAAAACTCTGGCATGCTAATCAGAAGATTTGAGTTTAAGCCACATCACCACCAAGCTGTCACAGTTGGGCACTTACGCAAGGCCCTTGACCTTGCCTTGCCATTTCCTTTCTCTGGGGCCGCTAATTCATGGCTGACCCTGTAGGACCCTGTGTTTGACACACATTTCACTTTGCTTTTATTTTTAATGTGATAATTTAAGTGGAAGTTCCGTGCTTAAGGTGGTATGACTGGAAGTTTATGGGTTCAAATCCCAGCATCACTACTGGGCCCCTGAGCAAGGCCCTTAACCCCCAATTGTTTAGTTGGATAGGTCGCTTTAAATAAGGGTGTTTACCAAATTCCATAAATGTCAATAAAGATGTGGGAAAAAGAATCCTTCCCTCTGACACTAGAGACTCCTTCAACACACTGTAATGTTTAAACAGACCATTTGTTTGTAGTTGTTACTATAGCAACGAGCCTTATTTCTCCATCACCCAATCAAGAATAAATTGAAACCTCCCCGACGAATCAGATTTAAGGATTCTGATGGGGGGTAGGCTTCCCTAAACCGCCTCCCATTTCAGGTGGAGAGATCGCAAGCCTCTGTCTGGTTTATTCTGGGTCATGAACATTCATAATGCCACATAACGATTCTTACCACAGACAGCTATAAAATAAAGCTATACAATGTTCAGTTGGATTACGCTATATAAGGGCATTTACCTTTGACACTAGAGACCTCTTCACTACAGTGTAACATTTTCACATCTAATGAATAAAGCTGTTACTGTAGCAGCAAGCGTTATTACTCCATTAACCAAGCGAGAATCAATCCAATCTTCCCGACGAATCAAATTTAAAGATTCTGATTCAGAGAGGGGTTTTCCTTAAATCACCTCCCAGTTCATGATCAACTCAAACCGGACAAACCGGTGGAGACATCGCAAGGCTCCATCTGGACTATTGGAGTCACGAACATTTATAACACGACGTAAGGATTCCTACCACAGACAGCTATAAAATGTCATGTGAGTTCATCTCGGCTAAAGGCTCAACACGGCGGCGAGTTTTTACGGCCTGGAAGACGGCGTATTTTCCCATTTTTCTCTTGCTTTCTTTTGTAAAGTGGTTTTATTGAACACTCGTGATCCTTTCAGGGTTTTGAGGCTAGTAACCAGGAACAGATGTCAGTTTCAGTGGGAACTAAAAGATCATTTGTTGTGGTTTTGCTGTCAGAGTTTGTCTTCTAATTTCTGAATCACAAAGCTCGGCGTGGGACAGAGACGATCGAAACATATATGAAATTAAAAATAATGAAACAAACTATTAGCTAACTTCACGCTAATGTATTTGACATTTAACAACAATTATTAAATACAGTGGAAAAGCAACTGGACTGAAACACAAATGAAAAAACTCCACCCTAAATAAACACTGCAGAGGAAAAACTACCTGAGACGCCATGAGGAGGACTTATTCTAACATTCATACAGGAAATGAAAGAGTTGACAGTGTGTAGTATGCAGTGTGTGTTTACTGAAACATTTACACATTCAACACTTTATAGAAAATATATTTAAAACATTTTTTATTCAAATAGTTTTAAGTTAAACCCTTTATTCAATTGAGTTAAAAAAAAATGTAGATCCACATTCTTTAAGCCAAATTGGTTTTTACCAACTCATTTTAAGTAAAAAATAATTCTTATATAAACTGTTTTAGTAAAATCGTTTTTATTCATTTATTTATTTTTTATGAATCATTTTTAGCAATTTTTTGTGACTTTTTTAAAAAAAAAAAAAATTTTTTTAAAATCATCTTCAGCAGAATTGTTTTAGTTAAATCATTTTTTTATCAGTTTTAGCAGAATTGTTTTCATCTGAATCGTTTTTAGTCTGACTCGACATTAGATACATTTTTTTATGAATCACTTTTAACAGATTATTATTATTTTTTTTTTTTTTTTTGGTGACTTTATCTTAAATTTTTTATTTCTTAAATCATCTTCTATCTGAATCGTTTGTTTGTTTCTTCCAGTTTTAGCTGAATCATTCTGAATCGTTTCCCGCTCTCTGTTCACTCTTGACCTTGACACTCTAGTCAGACGTGGTCTCGGTGTCACCGCTGCTCATCCTTCGGCGTGGCTGTAAGTGGATGTGGGGCCGTTGGGTTCTATGGTATATTTGGATGTTGGTGTCGGTGTGATCTGCTCTCATGTTTTCAGCTTTGGGATGAGGGAAATGGGATTGTGGCCTGATTTCCTGTGTGAGGGCTAAAATAGACCCGCGCACAGCGGAGAGCTTTTCAGGCTCGGCTATTTACAGATCACACACACTGTGTGTACGCGGCGGGCCGAGGAGATGCGCCATTATCCTCCTTACACACGGCGGAGGGTGAGATGCAGGAGGGCTGCGTGCTCGCGTTACACTTTTACACATAAACCAAAAAATAAACAGGTCGAACCCGAGTCTCCGTTTACAGGAAGTACAATTAAAAGAAATTGCTTTGCGCTTGATGAAGCCTGGACGTTTTTCTCAGTTACGGGTTCGAGGATTAGTACAGGAAGTTCCGCTCCTGAAAAACAGCGTGTCCTGCTTACGACTCTGACACATTTTCAGAACTACATCTTGCGATGGTGCGGAAACATGCCGAGGGTTCAGACTGTTCCAAAAAAGAATAGTTACAGCTAGGAGCAAAAGTTTGTGCCCCTACCCCACTTGTTGTTTGGAAAATAGAAAATAAGAGAAAAAAGAGTCTATTTTGGGCGGCGGTGACAAGTCACACACAGTGTGTGTGTGTGTGTGTACAGTAATTGCAGTGTTGAGCACTCAGTAGTGTTGGTCATTGTGGCGAAAAGCAGTGAAGGTGTTGACCACCAACACATCAGATTCACACACTAAAGCCGCCTCGTTTTACCAACATACACCACAGACACTGGCACACCCCTGCATCTATCAGTGACCATTACACACACCCACCCACACACACACACACACACACACACACATGCAAACAAACAAAGTTTCAGAAAAACATCTTTACAACTACAGGAAACAAAACTGACAAGCAGTCTTTTTATTCTTTTCTTTAGTTTTTACATTTTTAAAATGAGTCAAACTGCAGATAAAAAACGCTTTATAAAAGAGTGCACAGAGCTTTATCCATCCACCTATCCATCCACCTATCCATCCATCCATCCATCCTTCCACCCATTCACCCACTCACCATTCATCCATCCATCCATCCATCCATCCATTTATCCATCCATCCATCTATCAACCCTCCATCTATCCATTCATGCATCTATCCATCCACCCAATCCATTAATCCACCCACCCATCCATCTATCCACCCAGCCATCAATCCATCCATCCATCCATCCATCCATCCATTTTCTCTCTCTCTCTCTCTCTCTCTCTCTCTCTCTCACTCTGTCTATCTCTCCCTCTTGTTCACTTGCCATTTTTCTCTTTCTTTTTCTATCCTTCTCTCTATCTCTGTCTCTTTTTATTCGTACTCATTTTCTTTCTCTCCCTTTTCCCCTTCTCCCTATCTCTTTTTTCTTTCTCTACTCTCCCCCTCTCTCTCTCTTACTTTTTCTCTTTCCCTCTTTCTTTCTAATGGTGGTGTTTGTTGTTCCTTTACCTTCCTCCACTAAACTGTGACATGTATTTCGCAGCGAGTCTAAAACACATCTCTTCCTCTCTCTCTCTCTCTCTCTCTTTTCTCTATTCCTCTCTCTCTCATTATCTCTTTTGCGGTCTCTGTCTCTCTCTCTCTCTCTCTCTCTTTATGTTCTTGTCGTCTCTCTCTCCCATTCCTCCCTCCTGTTTCTCCCCTCTCTCCTCTCCTCTCTCTCCCCCTCTCCTCTCTCCTCTCATTATCTCTCATGTCTCCCTGTCTCTCTCTCCTCTCTCTCTCTCTCTCTCTCTTCTCATGTTTGTTGTTTCTCCCCCTTCCCCCACTGAACACGCTTTTCGCAGCGAGTCTGAAACACATCTCTCTCTCTCTGGCTCTCTCTGTTGTTATTCGCTTGGGGTTAGAGGGGCTTTGTAAACACTCATGGCATGTAAGAGCTTTAAATGCACTGCACAGACGAGTGACTGGCGTGACTGGCGCCTCTACACTCGCGTGCAGTCCGGAGGGTGTAGAGACGATGTCAGATTCAAGACCAGGGTTCTGACTGGGGTGTTTCTGTCATGATCGGCTCTTGAAGCTCAGACGTGCAGCGCTAATAATGAGCTACATGCTAACACACACTTGGACATTTGTTTAGAGAAAAAATGCTTTTTATATGGTATTTATTTTTGCACTCTGCCGCATGTGGTTCATTTCGGGTCTGCATGCGTGCCAGCAAAAGCGTTTGTGTGTTTTAGCTGCTTGGCTTGTTTTCCCAGCAGGCTGAAGGTCCTGACCCCAACTAAGTCCATGCCAGAGAACACACACTCTTAGAGTTTAAACGAGTGTCTCCATAGTGAGCCTCTGGGTCCAAACAACGAACAGTACAGCGAGGTGCATTAACGGCTCCGGTGGCGGGATGCTGTAAACGCAGGCGTCGCCATTGGTCCCTGCATCTCTAAATAAATTAGAGTTAAACGTGAGTCTGACTGCAACCTGGACCTTTTCTCTGCCCTCAATTGTTTCTGTCTGATTCCCTGGAGTAGCGAACGGCATTTTAGTTTCACAGTGAGAGACTGTAATTAAACATTTCATCAGCTGGTTACCCAGAACCATCAACCAAACCTGGGGCAAAAGTGTACTACTTACCCCAAATACCCCTACACACACACACACACACACACATACTCTTCTCTCACTTCTCTTTGAAACTTTCTTCTTTTCTTCTTCAATCTCGCTTTCACTTCTTTAGTCTAACTTTCTCTCCCTTAAAATTATCTTTTTTCTCACGTCTTGTTTCTTTTTCTTTCTCTTTTTTGTCTTGTTCTTTGTATTTTTTCTTTCTTTCTGTCTTTCGGTCTGTCTGTCCATCTATCCTTTCTTTCTTTCTTTCTTTCTTTCTTTTTTTCTTTCTTTCTCTCCCTCTCTTTATCCCACTTATTTATCCATGATCTAGTGCACCTTGTAAACAGTTGTACACAATTCTGTCTCAATGGGAAACACATGAGAAATACACACATCTCCAACCCTCTGCTCTCTCTTCAGCACTCCTCCTCTATCCATCGCCAGAACAAACACCAGCGCTGGTCATCAGACACGACGAGGCCTCAGTGTTTTACACATGGAAACATCCTGCGTGCAGCTCACGCAGATTACTGAGCATTCCAGGTTACTTGAGCGTTAGACGTTAAATAGCTTAAAGTGGCATTAAGAAAAAAAACATGTTCATTGTAGTTTATCTGCTCTTGTTCAACTTAAACATTATCCAACTTTAAATTCATGCTAATGTCACGTGTTAATATCAAAATGGCGAATGTCAGGCTACACAAAATCATAGTATAAAAGACAGACTTTTAAACAGCCGTGAAGTGCGTACTTATTAAATGTAGTACCTACTTCAATAATTTAATCCTAAACACGCTCCGTCCTATTAAGTGTGTAAGAGGCTCTGATTTAAACTTCTCCACAAATGCTCCTCTTTTAGTCTCTTTTTTAGTAGTTTTTTTTAGTAAAGAGGAGAATTTGTTTGTTGTTTCGTCTCTATAGTCCGCGTCGTCTGTAACCGAGCGAATCAGTATAAAAAGCTGTGAGCGTTTTTAATGAGAGTTTGCTGTTCTAGCGTTCGTCAGCCAGCGCTAACAGCTGCTGCTTCAGAGACTGCAGCCCAGAGGACACTAATGGCTGATTAAGACCTTTGATTAGGGCAGTTACACTGCTAGTGCTCAACACGCCTGGCTGCCCACACACACACACACACACACACACACACACACAGACTGGTGGAAAAACAAAGTACTTTTAATTTTACATACAGAAACAGAGAGTTATAATTAATTATTTATGGTGAAATAATTTTAAAAACTCTCTCATACAATTTCTTTTAAAGTTACTAAACATTTTTTCAAAAAAGAAGATTTTTCCTTTTTTTTTTTTTTTTTTTTTTTTTTTTTTTTTTTTTTTTTTGTTTATCATTCTGATTAATAGATTTTGGACAGAGGGTAATTTATTTATTTATTGATTTATTTAGTAAATTGTCCTTGTATTTAAAGTTTTATTCAGGACTCTTTATAAGTGATGGTGGGAAAGTGTTTAGAATCGATCAGATGTAAAATCGATCGGTCAGTGTATGGAGTAAAATATAGCATGTCAGATTTCTGCTGATTCTAATCTAATTCAGATTGTAGATCTTGATTCCAATCCTGATTCAAATTTTAGATTCTGATTCTAATACTTATTCAGGTTTTAGATCCAAATTCTCATCCTGAGTTAGGTTTTAGATGGAGATTCTAATCCTGATTCAGATCGTAGATCAGAATTGAGTTTAGGATTCTGATTCAGGTTAAATTCTCAGTCTGTGTGCTGCTGTGAGATGGAAAGGACACTGAAAAAGAGCTTTGGCCCATTAACTTAGCAGTTATTGAATATAGATGTTTCTATGTTTCTTCGGGAACCATTAAATTCAGGCTGGAAGTTAGCTGCACTCAGGCCTCCGCTCCTGTCCTGAACACTGATACGCTGTTACACCGGCCTCCATATGAGCCCCGTCCACCTGATATTTTTTAAATAAAATAAAATAAAATAGTTTAAATAAAATAGTTTGTTGTGCTTTGTTAGTAAATCCAGTTTGATTGTAGGTCCTTTTTTCTGAATTATTTTCTGCGGTCTGTAAAAGTACAGATTGGCAACACTATCTGTCAATCACGTTTCTTTACATTTTCCTTTCATTTCCTGAAAATTCCTGAAAAAAGCTGGTGGGCAGCACTGGACACATCACTAGACCCAGAGGGTGGCCTGTTAATGAATGTCAACATTTGATTGGCTGATGATTCTGTCACTCTCAACTAAAGTTTAGTGCTATCTGTAAAGCCCCTCCAGACCTTTATAATGTAGAATATTTCAGTTTAACCACAACAAAACTCGTTATAGGCAATTTTGTGGAAATGATGTAAAAAAAAGTTTTAATTATTTTAAAAAGATTTAAATTAAACTAAATAATCATGAAAAAAAAAACATTTTATGGGGCCAGCAGAAAAGACCCTGAGGGCCCACCACTGCAGCTAGGTATTATAATATGAAAGGTTAACAGCTAGTTATCATTATATAGATAGTTTTAATAATCCAAGAACATTTAACTACAAGTATAAATAAATGTATTTATAGTTAGAGTTTTTATTAATTCAAATATATCAGATAATTTAATGTGGCAAATAAAGATAACCATGTTTAAACAAATACTTCTGAAAAGAATCGGAAATGGAAGACTCAGTAGAATTTTCAATTCTCAGCTGTATTTAACACTCTTTATTTCAGTACTGTAGCTTACTGTCACGGGACGGAGAGAGGAGAACCCTAACAAGGAGTCTAACAAGGACGACGAGCAACAAGCCTGAAGGTGAAATCAGGGGAAGGGAGAAAGGTGTGATATTCAATTAGCATAAAAATAACTTGCGGCTTAAACATGCTGTAGTGATACACAGGACAAGATCGTTCTAGAGTATCTAGAGGTTCAGATTCATTTAGCAGACACTTCATATCAACATCATTCTGTGAGGGTTTTCCACACTATATTGAGATGAGGAGGTCTGGGGTTTAGTCAAGGTTCCAGTTCATCCCAAAGGTGTTCAGTTTAAAAAAAAAAAAAAAATTCAACTTCATTGTCATTGTGCAAGGTACGTGTACAGAGCCAATGAAAATGCATTTTTCACATATCCCATCTTAGTAAGTTGGGGTCAGAGCACAGGGTCAGCTATAATACAGCGCCCGTGGAGCAGGAAGGGTTAAGGGTCTTGCTCAAGAACCCAACAGTGGTTCACTTAAGTGGTTAAAGAGTTGACTTAAAATCAGGACTCTGTATAGGACATTAGGAGTTCTTCTCCTCCAATCAGAACACAGCATGTTCAGCATGTGCATCTTAATGGAGATCAGGCGATTCGTGCACAGGGACATTGTCATGCTGGGACAGGGTTTGAGTCACACAGTTCCAGTGAGAGAAGAATGGAATGCTAGAAGTGTGACTTTGTGGAAAAAAGTGTGGGAAAAAACACACTTCTAAGTGTTTACAAACTTTGGACCATAGAGTAGCTGCTCTAAAAAGTTATACAACATCGTCTGGTTTCTCTGGAAAGACTACAGGAAGCAACATTATAAAGATTATTATGGTAATTTTAATATCAGGTTGTGAGATTAGATGTAGGAAAATAGAATAATGAAAATGAAAAACAAAATTATAAGGGGGTAAATAGTTATGCACAACACTAGAATTAACAGAAAAAAATAATCTCAGGTTCTTTCTGTGTGACCAAAAATGTATAAAGTTTTAATTAGTGAAACGTATGATTAAATCATCAAAGCTAAATGTATTCTATTTTCTTGTATTAAAGTGTAAAGTTACACATGGGTACAGCATGCAAAGAGAACGCACAAACACACACACACACAAACACAAACACACACACCCTGCTGGTGTTTCTGCAGAGTCAGATCTTTTTAGGACGGGGAGAGAGAGAGAGAGAGAGAGAGAGAGAGAGAGAGAGAGAGAGAGAGAGGGCCGCTGCTGAGCTGCCTGCATACCGGACATAATTAGCAAAGTGGAATTAAGACGCATGCTGTCGTCTAAATTTAGCCAGTTTGATAACTCGGCTGTTTAAAATGAATCCCTCTGCTGTGATCAGAATTTCACGGAGAAAGAGAGAGCGAGAGAGAGAGAGAGAGAAACAGAGAGGGAGAAAGAGTGAGCGAGAGAGACAGAGTGTGTGTGTGTGAGAGAGAGAGAGAGAGAGAGAGGGAGTGAGCAAGAGAGACAGAGTGTGTGAAAGAGAGAGAGAGTGAGTGAGAGAGACAGAGAGAGAGAGAGAGAGTGAAACAGAGAGGGAGAAAGAGTGAGCGAGAGAGACAGAGTGTGTGTGA
>VCAZ01000158.1:1009541-1014541 GCA_005784505.1 Bagarius yarrelli
TGTGTGTGTGTGTGTGTGTGTGTGTGTGTGTGTGTGTTATGCTGCAATGTTCTCCCAGTCTCAGCACTTTCTGGTCCTTCTGTCCACCTCCAGCCTCCGGTTGTGTAAGATATGGCCTCACGAAGGACGAGAGAACCCTGGGGCCAATTGTGCCCATGTGCCCGCACACACACACACACACACACATACACACAGCAAATGAGCTATTGAATCAACTATAGACCTAAAGACCGCTAGTAAGTCATCAGTGAACAAATACATTTCATTTAAAATTATTTAAAACTAAATAACTTTTTAAAAAAATTACCTTGTTACCCTTTTTAAATATCGTTTTGGGAAAAATATAAAAAAAATAATAATAATAATAACTGTATAATTTGTTATTTACACATTTTTTTCTAATACAATTATTTATTCCTTTTTGTATTTTAATTAAATTATAATAGAATTTCAGAATTGTGGCTTGTTTTTGTAGTGCAAGATATATTTTTTTATCGCGCATAAATTATATTAAATAAATTGAAAAAATAATTAATAAATACAGTTTTACAGAATGTAAGATTAACTGGAAATATTCATTATTAATAATTGTAATAATATTAAATGTATAAAGTACCTAAATGTATATTTAATGTAATATTTTAGTTACTTTTTAATGACTTTTTACTATTTTTATCTCCTATCTTTTGAAGAATAATTTCCTAGAATTAATTCCAATAAGCAACATTTTAAAATCTTTTTTATCAACTGTTTTCAGTATGAATTTGTTTTATTTTTTAAAATGTAAGAATAATGTTAAGATTTTTTCTTATTTCTAAAAGTTATGGTAGTGATGCTCACACGCTTGGTGCTTCGTGTGATGCTCAGAATGTTCGTCCTTCCTAAAGTGTACCGAAACGAGGGTCTGCAGTAAAGAACTGAAGACGAATATTTAGAAAAGATAAATATAGAAGTGTAACGAGCAGCGCTGCGTCTCTGCCTGTCGAGTTGAGCTCCCACAGCTTCCCGCCGCAGAGTCTTCTCAGGGGACGCTAGTTAGCCGTCCTGCGTCATGAACATTTCAGCATTTTTATCCGTACAGACTTTTTTACATCACATCATCATTTCATCTGCAACCGTAAGCACAGTAAAGACCAGGACAAACAGCAGAGCGGTGGTCCCGTCAAACACAACCCTTTTATTCTTACGCAACCAAATGATCCGGTTTTCTTCGCCTTATTTATATAAACAATGGGGTGTAAACACACACCTGATTTATTTATCTCCAACTTTAAAAAAGAGACCCAGTGTACACAGGTTATATTATTATTAGTAGGACTAGTAGAAGTATTATTAATACTAGAGAAAATGCTTTAAGGAGGAGTAGAACTACTATTAGTCATAATAATAGAAGTAGCAATAGTACACAAAGTAGCAGTAGTCCAAGGAAAAGCAATATTACTAGTAGTAGAAATAATAATATCAGCATTAGTAGGTTTAAAAGTGGCAGAGAAAGTGGTTAAGGTGTTGGACGTGGTAGTGGTGGAAGTGGTAGCGCAGTGTTTAAGGCAGGGGTTTCCAAACTCGGTCCTAGAGGGTCGTGTCCTGCAGAACTTGCCTCAACACACCTACCTGTTTCAAGTTTCAAGTAAACCTAGCAAGATCTTGATTACCTGGTTCAGGTGTGTTTGATTAGAGTTGGAGCTAAAAGTCTGCAGGACACCGCCCCTCCAGGACAGAGTTTGGACCCCCCCTGGTTTAAGGTGTTGGACTGCTAAATAGAAGATCGGGGTTCAATTCCCAGAACCACCAAGCTTTTACTGTTGGCCCCCAGAGCAAGGCTCTTAACCCCCAATCGCTCAGTTGTATAAAAGAGATAAATGTAAGTCGCTTCGGATAAGGATGTCCGCTAAATGCTGTAGATGTAAATGTACTAATAACAGAATTAGAAGGAGGACTAGTAGTAATGATAGTTGTACTAGATGAAGTATAATAATGACAGTAATTATATTATTAACAATAATATCTAGAAGATCATCTGAAATCAACTGGCTCACAATTTTTCATCTACAAGCCTGCCCCTCCTACCACACGGGTTATTGTGGTATAAAATCACAGCCGGAGGTAATAAACTTGTTCAAACTTGCACTAATCATAAATAATAATTTAATGAATGTTTTTGTTAATAAGTCTGATCAGCAGCAGCCGCTTTTAACTACAGAAACTCAGCATGAGCTACACCGCAGGCTGAAATTCTCTCTCGGCTGTGTAGCTGTGTATGTGTGATGAATAGTGTAATTTTAACGTTAAAAATGTATTTTAAGGAACATGTATTATAATAATAGAGTTTATAATGTTATAATGATATATTTTTATGATATTATATATAGTTTTGAGTAATACACTTTTTATTGGCTGATGTACTGGATAACAGCTGTGATGGAATGCTAATGTTTCTCTATACGGCTCTCTGGGAAGGTACGTACAGTAGCTAGCAATGCTAAATAGATTTACAGTCTAATTTTAGTCATAAAAGTTTTTTATCGATCATTTACTAAGATATCTAAGGGGAAATGTCACCCTTCCGCTGTCCTTGTCTGTACATAGACTAACGCTAGCAAGCTTAATCGCTAATATGATTGTTTATCTATCTAGCTTATACTTGATTCTTAAATTTTCAAACAATTAGTTCTTCATGCATTTTTCTGTACAGTTAAAACTTCAAGTGTTCTGTATCAGTTAGCAGTGGCTACGTTATGCATCGAGAAAACCACAGTCCTTAGCTAATTAACACTAGCGCATAGTGACTATGCTTAAAAAGAAAACACTCCATTGGAAGCTGATTCGTCCTCATCACCTCTACGGATTCTGTCCTGTTTCCTCCAGCGGGGATGACTGAAGCTGGACGAAAGCCAGTTCCTGATCGTCGACTCTATTTAAAGGCAATATGGAGCTATAGGAAGGACGGGATAATGTTAGCATCTCAGTTATACAGGATTGAGACGCTAACATGAGCATCAGCGTGACCTGATTTAGTGACATTGAGACGGGTGTAGAATTCAAAACTAAAATAATCATCAAACTGGCTGTAGATGCAGATGTTTCATGTAGATTTTATTGCAGATGTATCAGATATCTAGCCGAACGTATTTAATCATGTCTCCACACACAGGCTGAGGTCGGAGTCTCTTTTGCTTTCGAGTGCCATGTTTTGCAGCGTACGGAATCAATCACGCTCGCGTGAAGTGCCGGCTAAAAGCCCTTTTCATGCTTCAGTGGTATTAGTGCTAACAGCCTCAATCCCTCACTGAGCTGAAGATCTCAGATACTCGGGGTAAAGCTCTGACGAGAGACGTTATCCGCGTCGCCTCACAGAAGAAAAACAGGCCTCGAGGACAGGCTGAGTCTCGCCATGACAGATCCGGGACTTTCGGAAATCCATCACCTTCCCGCCGAGAGCTCGACTCGAGGGATTTCACACAAAATGCAGATCATCAAAATCAGAGTAAAAAAATGAAGAAAAGAATTCTTTAAAAAATGTATACTCTTTATTTCTATTTTTTATTTATTCATTGTTTAGGGTTATTATTTCTATAAAATAAGATTTTTTTTTGTTAGTATTTTAAAATATTTTTTCAAATTTTATTAAAATATAAATTATTTAATTGATTTATACATAAATTGTTAATTACACCGCTTATGACTTAATGTTATTGGTTATTTTAAATTTAGTAAATAATAGTGATATTAATAGTAATGATAATAATAGTAATAATGATAAAAAAAAAAAAATAAGAATGCTCTCCCATATCTAGCTTCTTTATTAAAGCTATTATAATATTAATTTAATTAATAATTTAATAAAATATAATAATTTAGTTTTATTTTACTCACGTTATCGCTTTACCCATTTGTCCGTCTTCGTTTTGCACTTCCTGTTTACTTTTGAACACTTTTTTTTTTCTCTTTTATGGTTTTTGCTGGAGTTTTTATTTGGGATTTCAAATGATTAAACTTATTAAATACATTGATAGCAAACAAAAACAAAAAATGAAAAATTCTAAAATTTTCTAAAATTTGCAACTGTGTGAAGGTCATGGTTATGTGTGTAAATCTGAGTGTGTGTTAGACTTCATTCCGAATATTTTAAATATAAATTAAATCAGTGTAGAAAGCAGGAAAGAAGAAGAAAAGAGACATTTAAACATTACCTTATTCTTCAGGGCGGGGCTTTAGGGGCGGAGTCACAGTCACAAGTGGAGGAACTTTCTAGCAGACCTGATGAAAGTGAAGAAGAGAAGAAGCAAAGGGCTGATTCACTAAAGGTCAAAGGTCATAACCTGTTAATACTCTAAACATACAGAACTGCCAGAATTCTGATTAAAACTAGAAAATCGGAGCCAGGAAATCAAACCTCAGTCCTCAGGTCCTTACACTGTCTGCCAGTTACATTTAGAAGGAAGAGCACTTGCCTTGTTTTATGTTTTCTCTCTTTCTGTCACACACACTCCCACACACACTTATACACACACCTCTCATTTTAACCATGTCCAAAGTTCTAGGGAAAACCCCCAGAGTTGTGACACACACAGTTTCACTGTGAGAACGTCTTTTTCCAGAAGTTCGCTCCTTTGCTGTTTGTTCGAAATTACTCAGATTGCTCCGAACGCAAACTCAGCTTGTTCTTCTTTTTTAACTTTTAAAAAAGTGTGCGTGTATGTGTGTACGCGTAGGTTGCACAACTGTGTGTATGCATTAAGGTTAAATTGGCTTCGACAGCTTTGTACAAGCACAGATTCTTTAGCCAGAATACAAATTATCGCCTCATTGCATCGCAAACAAACGACCGTTGGTCATGTGACTGCTCTAAACCAATTACATTCAACTGGATATGAACAGCTTCACAGATTATTATAGCATCTCAATGTGGGAAGGTCAAGAGCAGGATAAAGGACCAAGAAGACCTCCACGAAACACCATCAAATGGAGAAATAAAACATCACATGAACATCATTAAGAAC
>VCAZ01000158.1:1017041-1095820 GCA_005784505.1 Bagarius yarrelli
TTCAAAAATCTCTGAAACCTGAAATGGATCTGTGTTTAACGGAGTGTCAGAGAGACGGACCGACTCGACATCACTGAAACAAACAGGAGTTCATTCAACATCTAAACTTTAGAAAGTTTGAGACTGTGCTTTCTATTGATCTGGAGTTGTGAGAAAGTCGTGTGAGAAACAGGTGAGAAAGAGGTGAGAAAGATGAGAAACAAAAAAAATAAACAGGTGAGAAACAAATGAGAAACAGGCGAGAATTAAAAGAGAAACAGAAAAGAAACCCACCAGGCTTCTGAAACGAACTAAGTTTAAAATAAAACCAGAAAAATGATGCGAATGAGTAAAACTTGTTTCTTTACATGCAGCAAAACAAATAATTGCAACACAATCAATGAAGTAACAAGAAAACACACAAACACACACACATGCATGCAACAAGTGCCGTTAACCACGTCAGAGTCTTCAAGCTCCTTCATGATGTTCGTGCAAAAAACCAAACAAACCAAAAAGACGTTTTAATGAGGAAGATTTTCCGGTTTTTATGCCCAAATTCAGCTTGTGAAACTTGAGTGTGTGTGTGTTATAAAGTGGCGGATGAATGGTAGGACACATTGTCGCCCCCCTTTATAACGCTGATCAACTTTTAGCAGATGTTTGTTACAGATTTTACTTTAACAGTCTAAATCAATTGCTGTAAAAAGATCAACTTTTTCAAAATATCAATAAAATTACAAAAAAACACAAACTTTCTGAAGCCTGAATTGTTTTTTTTTTCCTTTTTATTATTATTGCATATTATATAATAGTATGAAATGAAAAATAAGCAGATATGAACATCACTTATGGTTAGTGAGTGAAAATTTTGCACAGCAAAATATATATAAATCATTTAATATATCAGACCAGAGATTTATTTTTTTTAATTAACATCCTTTTTTTCAAAAACAAAAAATTAATAGATGAAGGATTGAATCTCCAGGGTGTCAATCCCTGACTATAAAACAATGTCCAGACATTATCCTAATATTATTATTATTATATTATTATTATGGCCTCGTAAATAAGAAAGGAATTTACAACAAAAAAATAAGAAGAAAAATAAAACACGAATAGAAATAAAAATCCTGCTCGATAATGAACGAGATTGTGAAACTCTCCAGCAATGCTACGGCACGGTTCGTTTTTGGTATTTGTTTTATTAATTAATTAGCGTTCTAGAATAATTTCATGGTGCGAAAATGCTGCATGATTTGGCTACAGGCTACGTTTTAGTGCAACTCAAAAATATATATATCTGTTTATCTTACTGAATAAAATTAATACTTTGGTTTAAAGGAGAGGGAGGATTTTAAAAAGGGGCTACATCATGGATTAAAATGCTGTTTGTCATTTTCCATAGCAAGCACATGCTGAATTCATCATAGTAATAAAAATCAAAATAAAAATCAAAGCGTTGGCATCATAAAACTCCTGCTGCATCATACACACCGGATGAGTCCTTTCAGTTCACTCTGATAAGTAAAAAGTTTAGTGCATAGGGCATTGAACCTTCACACACACACTCACACATACACACACTCACACACATGCACACACACATACACACACACACAGGACAGCATTATATTCAGTTCGTGCACCTTGCTGGTTTATTACACAATGTAAGCAGTCCGTTAAACAAACCTAACAGTTTTTTACTCCATTTTTTTAAGAATGAGGTCCTTCCTCGTCCCCTGAAACATCACGGTTTCCGTTCGTCCAGGAAGCGTTGGACAGGAAAGGGGGGGGGGGGTGTCAGTGCACAGGAGGAATGATGGTGTGAGGCAAGGATGTCCTTTCACTTTTTTGTGCAATATTCCAAAAAAGTGACTTGGCAACAAAAAAAAGGAGGATGAAGAATGTTATGCTGGAGTTTATCCAAGAGTTCAGTTCTCAAGCAAAAAAAATAACAATAATAATAAAAATAATAACAAACCGTACATGTCCAGCATGCAGGCAATAATATTCACACAGTCTCTGGATTTAATTTTCATTTTTTAAAATGTATGCATCGTCAATAGCTTCTTTATGTCCTGTTATTAAACATACTTTGTCTCTTTATGCAAAAAAAAAGAATTAAAAAAACACACACATAGGCGGAGAAGACAGGACGCATGAGATGATAATGGTAGAGGAGGGAATGTGGCTCGAGGCTTTGATCCTCCACAAAAAAAATATATAAATATGGCGCTGTTTTAGGCAGGCTTTTGTTCTCGTTTTTTAAAGGACTGAGAAACATCTGGATGCATGCATGAGTATCAAAAAATAGAAATGGCAGCTCGGGGTTTTTTTTTGGGGGGGGGGGGGGGGGAAATACAAATACCTCGTATTTGCACGGTGCGCGTGTGTTTTAGAGGGAAAATAAGCTTCAAAAATTACATTTGTGCGGAAAAAAAAGTTTTTTTACCAAAGCAGGAATATGGACACGTGGGTTGTTTTGAAAAGTTCAATAAACATCTACGCCGTTTGCACTTGCGCTACTTTTTTTTGCAGTAATGATGATGTGCGCAACTCACATGAAAAACTCCGGCGATGACGGGTTGTTGTCGCTGCTCGAGCCGTTCTCGCGAAAGCCGCTGCCCACGAGCTTCTCGTACTTCTCCTTGTACGCGTCGCGCTCGCGCATGAGGCGCGCCATCTCCTGCTTGAGGTGCTCGACCTGCTGCAGCAGCTGTGTCTTCTCGCCCTCGAGCACGTGCCGCTGTTGGACGCGCTTGAAGCGGCAGGACTGCGCGTAGCCTCGGTTCTTCAGCGTTCGTCGCTTCTGCTTCAGGCGGATCACCTCCTCCTTACTGACGCCGCGCAGCTGCCGGTTCAACTCGCGCACCGACATGGTGACGAGCTGCTCGTCAGAGAAACGATCGTCGGCGTGTCCGTGCGCGTGTCCGTGTCCATGCTGCTGCTGCTGCTGTTGGTGATGATGATGATGGTTATGGCTGTGGTTGCTCGCGGCGCCGGATGGATGCGCGCTGCTGCCGTGATGGTGATGATGATGGTGGTGATGAGGAGGAGGAGGAACAGGAGGAGGAGGTGCCGTCGAGGCGGCTGCGATCACGGCTGAAACTACGGCCGCGGCCGGTCCGACTTCTTCTGCGGCCGGGAACTGCTGCGCCCGCGCGTAGCCGTCAAACGCGTGCAGCTGGTGCGCGCTGCTGATCAGCGCCTCCATGGCGTCGTCCGCGACAAAACCGAGCGCCTCTGCGTTTAACGCTGCTTGCTGCTGCTGCGGATGTTGCTGATGTTGTTGTTGTTGTTGTTGTTGATGTTGTGCGTAACTGCCCATCCAGTAAAAGTCCTCCAAGTGCGCTTTAGGCTCGCCGCCTGAACCGGGACTCGGAGCTGAGAAACTCGGAGAGGGCGGCACCGAGCTGCACGGTGTGCTCATCGGTGTAGAAGACAGGGAGCCTCCTGCGAGCAGGCGCCCACACTGAGTCAACCCCACGCGCTCGCTTTCCGCAGGCTCCTTCTTCACCTCGAACTTCATCAGGTCAAAATCGTTGACGTACTCCATGGCGAGGGGGCTGGTGGGCAGCTCGGTAGAGTTCAGGGCCATCTCGGACGCCATGCGCTTCCCGGTGACGCTCCTCCACAGGGGCTGAAGAGCGGCTGTAAGCGCGGTGTGCACCGGCAGAGAGTGAGCCAGCTTGAGCTCGTGGTTTTTGTTCCTTCGCGAATTAAAAAAAAAAAAAACAATATTGCAAAAAAAGTCCTTTGCTACTCTGTTCTTTGAACTCCAACCGTCACACACGCACACACACTGTCCCGCAAACGCATCTACTGTAAATCCCAGTTGCAGCTCTTCAAATTTTTTCTCTTTTTTTTCGTTTCGGACATGGAAGACTTTTTGTGTGCGCTCGCGCCTTGAATCACATCGTGCAGATTGCAGAAAGAGCGAGCGAGAGAGTTTTTTTGGCAAAAAGAAATAAAACGAAATAATAAAATTATTAATAAGAAGTGGAAGTAGAAGAAGAAGGCGGAGGAAATGCACTCGCGGACCGCGTCGCGGACGTGCGGAACGTGTGGGAGTTATTTGTAAAGCACAACACAACGGCAGATGAGTTTAAAAGCATTGCTGAGTTTTATAGGCGCTCTGACGTCACGGCCCGAACGCGGAATTGACTAGAAGGGACAGCCAATAGGATGCTTTCTACAAGTACTAATTAGCATATCAGAACAGAAGCCAAACTTTTTTTCTCAGCTGACTGTCAGATGGACTGTTTAACTCTTTACTTCTAACTTTTAACTCTTCATTTCTTAATTATTTATTTTTAACTTTTAGTTCTTTATTTTTACCTTGTAGTTTTTTATGTTTAACCTTTTTTTCTTTTTCCTTTCCTTTTTCCTTTTTTTTTAACTCTTCATTCTATATTTTTTATTTTTTTATTCCCTACTCTTCACTCTTAATGATTTTTTATTACCCTTTTTAATTTAACCCTTTCATGCCACAATGCTTTGTCCTAAGCATGTGTACTTTTTTATTTCCCCCTTATTTTCTTATTTTTATTATTTATTTTATATTTATTTATTTTTTAACATACTGTGCAAAATAAATCATAAAAGCTGTCCTGCATTTTCTCACTTTAAGACAAACCTGCAGTCTGTTTGGATTCTAAAAGAAACTGCAACATTAAAATACACAACCGAAATACAGAGAGAGAAAAAAGAACTTAAGAGTGTGTGTGTGTGTGTGTGAGAGAGAGAGAGAGAGAGAGAGAGAGAGAGAGAGAGAAACAGAGAGAGAGGAGAGAGAGAGAGAGAGAGAGAGAGAGAGAGAGAGAGAGTAAACAATAGACTTGTGTGACATTTCTGACTAAGCACTAAAGGGGCTTCTGCTTTTGCGCATCTCAACAGCGCCCCCTTTTGGACACATTCTGTAAAAAAGAGGGAGGGAGGGGGTGAACGTTCTCTTACTATAGTGTGTTATTTAAAGAAAAAAATCAACAATGAAATTAAACCCTTAATAAAAACGTATTTTAAATTATATTAAAAATAGAATGAACTAATAAAATTAATAAACAACGGGTTTAATTTATGGCAAAAAATAATCTCACTTTGTATTTTTTTATCTTATCTATCTAAATATCTATCTATCTAGCTAGCTAGCTAGCTAGCTATCTATCTAAAAGAAAGAGCAGGAGGAGAAAAATGAAGCGCAGGAAGAAGAAAAGGAAAAAGAGCAGAGAGGAGAAGGAAAGAGCAGGAAGAGGAGGCAGAAGGAAGAAAACGGAAGAGCAGAAGGAAGAGGAAGAGCAGGGGGGAGAAGAAGGAAGAGCAGGGGGAGAAGAAGGAAGAGCAGAAAGAGGAGGAAGATCAGGTGGAGAGGAAGGAAGAGCAGGAGGAGGAAAAGCATTAAGAGAAAAAGAAAGAGGAGGAGGAAGAGCAGGAGGAAAAGAAGAAATGGCAAGAGGAGAAAAAGAAAGAGCAGGATGAGGAGGAAAATAAGGAGGAAGAAACTGTAAGTGTAATCTAAGGAGAACTTTCTGTAAGAAAGTTATTTCTTTCTTTCTCTCTCTCTCTTTGTTTTTCTCTTTTCTTTCTATATTTGTTTTTCTGTCATTTCTGCATTTAATCGTATTTGTGTGTAAATTTAAATATATATATATTTTTTTATTCGCATCTAAAACTCTAAACTCTGCAGCAAAGAAGAGACAGTCACTCGAGGCGGTTGGCATTCCGAGGCACGCGCCGGGTGCTGTTTGGAAGATGTGTCGGCGTGTGGCGGCCAGGCCCTGGCACTCGACTGACAAATAGCGAATTCATGATGGTGAGAAAAGCCTGTAATCATACAGTCGGTACATCTCCAGAAAGACGTTATGATCTCATCCTGAGCGAGTGCTATTTGTAGAGGTTACGCCAAGTTTAATGATAGGTGGCACCAGTCAAGTCTTCGGCCTGCAGCGAACGATGGCATGTGACACAAAGTTATGTTTATTTTTACGGCTCGAAGACTCAGACTGCCTCAAAAGGCCACCAGTTAAGGAAGATCTCAAAGTCCATAAAACATACAGTACATACCAAAGATTTCAGCCGTATCTTTAACTCTTTACTGTACTGTGTTATCACCAACAGACAGCGAAGCCTGCTGAAAATCAGACCTGTCAAACCACAGAGATGTTTGTGCAACTGTGCAATCTGTTAGCTGAAGAATCTGAACTTTTTGTACAAAAAGTTGCCATAAATCACATTTCTTAAGATTCTTGGCTGTAGGATGGGGAATTGGTAGCTCACTGGTTAAGGTGTTGGACGGCTGTTCGGAAAATCATGGGTTGAATTCCCAGCACCACCAAGCTGCCACTAACCCTTAAGTGCTCATTTGGATTAAAAAAAGAGATAAATGTAAGTCTTTCTGGATAAATAGGTTTGCTAAATACCAGAAATTTGAATGTATTATAAGTTTGTATCTCCACCACAGTGCTGACGAAATTCTCCATTCTGATTAGACATGCGGGGTGACGACAGCACTGCCTCTGACTCAACCCCTTTGAACTGAACACCTTTGGGATGAACTCGAACCCCAACTGAACCCCAAACCTCCTCACCCCAAAATAAGGAGCTGATCTCACTAATACTATTGGAACTGAATGATCACAAATCCACGCAGTCACATGACCCAATTTAGTGGAAATCCAAACACAGGGGGTTATAGGAGGAAGAGTGAGACTAACACCTGGAATAAAATCATAAAAAAACAGATGTATAAGATGTGATACTTTTAACCGTACATTAAAATAGTTTTTTTATCCATACAGTTTAGCATTTTTTCTTCTGACAGTGTCTTTAGCATCACAGCAGATGATTTAATGCTTGCATAGCATGGTTACTATAGCAACAATGACAAACCTTTGTTTAGTCAAATATATAAAAAGAATTTTATTTTGTTTGTTTATTGCACTTTTGATCTTTTTATTAACTTACTATGGATTTATTACATAAGTAGTCTTTGAATTAGGGGCTCAATCAAAATCAAAATGACATCAAAATGACATCACAGCATAAAAAAGACTAAAATGCTGTAAACTCTGGCGATAAACAGAAACATACAAATATGCCGATGTTTATTTTTTTGTGTTAACAGATTAGAATCATGTACAATGGTGGATATTACAGTCTTCTGTAAACTGCCACTTTATTTCTATTTATTTATAGAAGGAGTCTCCAGTGTCGGAACGTTAAAATTCTGGGGACATTTTTAGAGTTATTTTTGTCTTATTAAATTTTGTTAGTAACAAGTTAGCAAACTTTACAAATGTTTTTAGTAATAGCTATAAAACTGTAAAGTGAATAAAACGTCTAATGCGTCATAAAATAATATAATATTATAATTCCTGCAAAAGTCGGAATAAAGTGTATTTATTACTTCTATCTGCTGTAAAATATTTGTCTTGATCACGTCGTCGATCGTTTAATCGCTTAAACAAACATTAGCCAATGAATATTAGCTGCTATAAAAACAAGGCTGAGTGAGGAGCTTGAGAAATCCAAGATATTTGCTTCTTTTCCTTTAGCAGAGTGAGATTTCAGTATTGCTTTGACCTTTGACCTGGGATTCAATCACGAATAAACACAGAGATCAAACAGCAGCTCTAATACTTTAGATAGATTTTTGTTGGCTTATCTCACGTCTTGCTTAACCGCATTGCAAAAGTTACAATGAGCACTGTGTTCTAACGAGAGCCACGCCATCGTATCGTCTCCAGAACCCATCACATCTGGACAGAGGAGGGTGAAGTAACCAAACATTTCACTTAAAAACAACTGCTTTTAGAATAATGACTGAAGTAGGAGTAAAAGTAAAATTAAGATTCATCTTTTTGATTAAGAGAGTAAAAAAAAAGTCTGGTATGATGAGATTCCTTCGTTTGTGAGTTATTATATTTTGGATCTGATTGAATGAAGATAAAATCCTGAATCCAGAAAAAACACTAATAATCACCACTACATGAAATACACGTAAAAAAGCGTCTTTAATAGTCTAAAGTGTTTTACAGTAACTTACAGTAATATTAAAGCATCTATAGTTACCGAATCTCTCTAATAGTCATTATTATGAAACTTCCTGGAATTCCTATACACTGATATCAGCACATGTTTTTGGTCACATTAAAGACATCACATTATGGGACTGTGTGTTTCTCTCATTGGAGTGTATAAACTGATTGAATGTTGAGGTCATGTGTGTTTCTGTCTCTACTGATGTTCTCACTTCTTCTCTCTGATTAGTCTTTATCCGAACTTTAATAAAAAAGTGGTTTTTTTTGCGTAAGAATTTCAGACGACTGCAGTCTATCGCCATCTTATTTCATTATACGCAACATGATGGACACTAATTATAAAAACTACATTTACATCTTTAACATTTCATAGTAACGGAGGAACGACAACCTACTGACGCGTTATTACACCCTTCTGGGTTTTGGGGCAGAGACATGGACCGCAATAAGAAAAAAAAAATATTTATCATTTAGAGAAAGAAGCACTGAGTCCATTTTAAGATGATTACTTTGATTCTGTACGCTAAATCATTTATCTTGTCTGAGATGAGAAACGAAGAAGATGATTCAAGCTAGACCCTCTAGACATTAAAGAAGATCTGGAGATCAGAATCCCACCAGAACTTTCATCTTTACTTTTATTTTTAATTTTATCTTAACTTTTATTTTAAATTTGATCTTTACGTTCATCTTTAATTTTATTCTGCCAAAATAATTTCAAAACGTCAGAAAAAAAATTATTTCACATCAATTCAAGTTTATTTTCCAAAAATGTCTACCATTTTCATTTTGTTACCTGTTTTCTTCTTTTTCATAACTTCCGCATTAGAGTGTGATTTAATTAGAAAACTTTTTATAAATTCATTAGCTAACTAACAGAATAGAATAGAAAATCTTTAACACTGTTTTTCAGACTCTGTGTTGCTGTGGAAACGGTGAGACCATTTATCTTATTTTTAAATTCAACTAAGCAGTTAAGGGTTGGGGGCCTTGCTCAGGGGCCCAACAGTGGGAAATTGGTAGTGCTGGAAATCCAATTAGCAATCCAACACCTTTACCACTGATCTACCATATCAGACATAATGAGCATCATGAGCAGATTAACTTAAATAGATAGAGAGAGAGAGAGAGAGAGAGAGAGAGAGAAAGAAGGAAAGAGAGATAATGAGAGAGAGAGAAAGAGAGAGAGAGAGAGAGAGAGAGAGAGCTAGAGAGACTGGATATGTGAAGGAAGTTTCCGCCTGATGCTACGTGACAGATGTGACTAATGCCTGGAAAAAAAGAGGTTAAAACTAAATCTAGTGAAACTGCAACATTTGAATTGCGACCTATGATAAGATCTCTTTCTAACCAACAGTGCAGGAAAAGACTCATCACTCCATCACTGCACTTGTTTATTCATTAGGGTTTCACATATTAAAATTAACACTTCTATGGTAGAAACAACGCACATAAAAAAATGGGCGGAAATACAGATGGTCCTAAAATTAACTATCAAACGATCAACAGATCAACAGATCAACAGATGAACAGATCAGTGTGAGACGCTCTCGGAATCTCAATTTTCACCCAGCTTACAGAATGTGGGCGGAGCTCTGGGGTAATTACCGTAACTCATCTATCATCCAGAGTCTGAGCTGGACGGACGCTTTCCTGTTGGTCACGGTGACCGCGTCATGATCCAGGGTCGTGACCTTTAGGGTGTGTCAAAGGATGGAATTGAGATCCGACTTCAGTGTGCTGCAGTAAAACACAGACACCAATGGAAAACCAATAAATATATCAGAAATGTTTAAAAGTAAATTATAACACACATAAACACACACACACACATCGGGGTCAGACTCAGAACCTGACTCAGACTCTCTGGGTCAGAACCAGCGCTGTCTTCATTTAAGTATAATTAAAAGCTGAAATAATAGAAAAATGTCTGTAAAATTTCCTTAATTATAGAACAAAATTCATCTGAATTTTTGATTACAGTCCAATGAAAAGCTGGGTGTTGATTAATATGCATACATAAGAATTTACATTAAAAGTAAATAAAGTAGATAACAAACATTTCAAAGATGACAGATTAAATAGAATTTTTTTTTTTTTAAATCGGTAATAAATTCAAGTAAAGCAAAACAAAACGAGACAAATATGAAGGTTAAAAATAAGCAATTTTTAAAGAGACAAATTAAAAGCATGTTAAATAAATGTGTTTAATTACTTGATGTTTATTGGGCGAATAGTAACTAAATATTAAGAAAATAAGTGAATAAAATTTAAAAAAAACATCAAGAAGTAAAATTAATGTTGATGTTTGACGCAATGCAACATGACAAGTAAAACAGAAACAATGTCCAAACTGTCAACAAATCAATGAATAAATGCTTAAATTAATGAGTTACTAAGCCACCGTGCTGCCCATATTGCTACTAGGTTAACTTATATACCAGTATATCAATATTGAAATAATTGTTGTTATTGATTTACTTATTAATTAGAATGTTCTTTGTTGACATAAATGTAAGGCCTTAACTGTTGGTTCAGGATTAGGATTAAAGCTACAATAAGTGATTGTTTTCAGAAACATTTTTGTTCTGCTGGTTAAAAGTCTCTTCACATCCTGATAACGATCATTAATTTATATAATCTAAATGTATTTTTATGTATTTAAAGGCCCAAGAAATGTTTATCCAATCAAAAAGTTTGGTCTGAATAATATTATGATAGTCATTTCTATCAGCCTGCTATCATATGTGTGTATAACTGTGCACCCTGTTCACACACACAGGATACACCATCAGGGTGTTCACACACTGCAGGAAAAATGCTGGAAATTAATTCAGGAAATGCCTGAATTAATATCTGTGTGTGTGTGTGTGTGTGTGTGTGTGTGTTTTTACACTGGAGTCGACTACAGGAGTCAAAGGGTCTGTAAGATGATGTGACGGTTACAGTATTTCTATTGGACAGGTAGGAATATGGTGGGATTGGATTTTGGATTTTTATGAATGAGTGTAACTCCAGCAGCAGCAGCAGTGTGTAATCAGGTGTGTATTTATGTGTATGTTGGTATTTTAGTACTGTTACTCACTGTAATACATAACATTTTCTCACCGGTAAATGACACATGATGTATTCTAGGAATGTCGTCTCTGCTCATCAGGAGTTGTGGGTTTGGATGGTGGGACATACATTGTCTGTGCTAAGAAGCTACAGTTAGCATTTTCCAAAATGTTCTAATGATTTTATAAACCGGAATTAAAAAAAAACAAAAACTGATTCGTTTTTAATGAAAGGGTTAAAAGTTAAGGATATGAAACAGAATTTCTCTCACACACACCTCTTTCCACCTCTGTTACACTATAATATTACGCTTCATTCATGCAAATCCCACGCACACTCTATGTGTTTGTGTGTGTGTGTGTGTGTGTGTGTGTGTGTTAGTGGCATGTCAGTAAATCCGATTTGATCAGCTGAAAAACATGTAGGCATGGAACTGAAAGGGAGCAGATCTACAGTAAACGATGTGAGATACGGGAGACCCGATGATGATGCTGCTATTTTTTACTGAACCGCATGGAATCTGAAACATGACCGCGCGGGTTTCAGTAGCAGCAACTGTGTCATGCAGATATCAAACAGGATGTGAGATTATATTTTATAAGCACAGCTTTCTCACTGAGATGATGTGCTGAGAGAGAGAAATCAAAAATGCATAATCAGATTCTGTGTGTGTCTGTGTGTGTGTGTGTGTTTTCTCTCTATTTCTACAGTAGCTTTGATTGCAGATCTGATTGGAGCCGAGATACTCTGGACCTGCAGTAAACACTGACCCAGAATGTAGGACACCCCGAAGCTGGTTCCTGGAAGATATGATCTCAATTATTAAATTATTAACACTTCATGAAGCTGCGCTGGGGTTAAATCCTGCACAGAGCTGCATAAAAAATTCACACAACCAGAAGAACACTGTGTCTGTATGTATATATACAGTATGTGTGTGTGTGTGTGTGTGTGTGTGTGAGAGAGAGCGAGAGAGAAAGAGACAAGGACAGAGAAAGTCAGTGTGTGTGTAGAATCACAAAGCTCTTGTGGGGCTTCGGAAGTGACAGTCATGGCAGAGTAATAAACTCTTCATGACCTCAACGTGAGCTGTTCATTTCATAGCCTTGTGACCTATAAACCAATTAAAACACCAAATTTAATCAACAGCATTAATAAAGTTGATTTTGAGCTCGATACTCAAAAATCTACTATTATTTAATTATCACATGATGGTTTTTTTTTTTGTTTTATCTCTAACGATCAGAGAAAAAATAAGAGAAAGTAAAAAGAAGTGGATATAGATTGGTTAGACACAAAACAGACAAAAGAGGAAACAAACGAATATTTTAAATAAACAAAACAAAACAAGACCTAAAACTGCAGCAAGAAGAAAATACAATAAACAAAAAATAGCTCTTAATAAAAGCTAATTACAAGCACAAATACAAACAACTAAAACAAGGACATTTCAGGCAACAGACAAATAAACATAAAAGCAAAAACACAAAGGCATAAACAACCAAAGACACAAACAAACATTTAAACAAAAGTTATTGAATTAAGCAAAAGAAAACATGACAGCATGTACTTATATCTACTAGTAATGTGTTCTAAACAAAATCTACAAATAAACTTTCAATAAAAGTGATTAAATTACACAAACGCACAATTAAAACAACTAAATAACAAAAATACAAACATTTCAGTAAACGTTATTAAATTGGGCAAGAAAATAATGACAGCAAGGACATAAAACAAAAGCAAGCAAACAAACGAAAAGTAAACTAACTACCAAATCACAAACCAAAATAATTCACCAAATTTATTAAAAGTTATTCAAAACCACTAACATACAACTAAAATAAGGAAATCCCAAACTACATTCAACCAACCAACCAAACAAATAAACAAACACACAAACAAATAAACAAACATAAAAAGGTTTCATTACAACAAACAAAAATGCAAAAAGTTTTCAACAATATTTACTAAACAAAAAACAAGCTAAAATAATTGTTTACATTTATTTGTGTTAAACAAAAAAAAAATTAACAAAATAAAACTTTACAAAAAATTATTTTGTAAACACAAACACACAACTGAAACAAGACAATTCCAGACTACAGGCAAAAAACAAGCCAAAAATCAAATGAATATCTGAACAATATTCTTTAAAATAAGCCAAAAGACAGCGAGGATAAAATGTATCAAACAAACAAACAAAATAAAAGGAAAACACTTATTTCCCAGAAACAAATAACAAACAAGAAACAAAACTAACAAGTAATTAAACAAACAAATATAAGAAACAACATAAGCAAATACACATTACAAAAACACAGATGTAAGAAAATGTAAAGTCTAAACTAAAAAACTAAAAAAAGAAGATCATTTCTGTTTGTTTGTTTGTTTGTTTGTTTGTTTATATTTATTTGGATGGTTAAAATAGTTTGAATAAGAATTATGTTAAAAAGGCAACTTAACTAATGAATAAAAGATTTAGGAACAGATTTTATCATGTGGTAATGATGAATAA
Organism: Bagarius yarrelli; assembly: GCA_005784505.1. NCBI lineage: Eukaryota > Metazoa > Chordata > Actinopteri > Siluriformes > Sisoridae > Bagarius > Bagarius yarrelli. The sequence goes on from VCAZ01000158.1 coordinate 1,030,635, forward strand.
TTTGCCATTTAAGACATACTCACACACACACACACACACACACACACATTTATGTATTTGGTTTGATCAGATAAGAAGGGAAGTTGTGGAATGGATAGCGTGACTGAGCAGACGGATGTTCGTTAACCAGGCTATCTTTTTCTTAGAAATCTTTTTTATATTTCTTAGAGGCCCATATACTATTCGTCTTGTAGTGTGTGTGTGTGTGTGTGTGTGGGTGGGTGGGTGTGTGTGTGTGTGTGTATGTTTGTGTTTGTGTGTGTGTGTTAACAAGTGACATTAAGCCAAATTAACACAAAATGACAATCACAGGTGTAAGACATGAACAGAAACTGTTAACTGTTTAAATAAGACAGTTTTTACCTGAAATATGTGAGGTGTGTGTCTGTGTGTGTGCGAGTGTGTGTGTGTGCGCGTGTCTGTGTGTGTGTTCAGGTGTCCAAAAATCTCTCTACTGATAAAGTTAATGCACAATACACACACACACATACACACACACACACACACACACACATACACACTTGTACACACACACATACACAGGTTATTTTTGTAAGCGATATTCTTAAGTCAGATTGTGTAATAGCCTGATTGTGTCTATAGAGTGTTTATAGAATGAAGTGTAGATGTAGTTTCTATAAACTGTCAATATTATGTCTATAGAATGTCTTTAAACTGTCTAACATGTATATTTAGTATCTATAACATAGTCTATTAATTGTATATGACATGTTTATAGGCATTCTATGAAGTGTTTGTGACATGTATATGTAGTGTATATAAAGTGTCTATAAAATATCTATAAAATGTATACGGTGTGACTATGAATCGTATTTAAAATGAATATGATATGTATATGAAGTATTTATAGAGTATCTATGGAGTGTCTAGGAAGTTTATATGAACTGTCTATAGAGCACAAAATAAAAGACTTATCAGAGTGATTTTAATAGATTTCCATAACCAGGATTTTAACAAAACGTGTTTTATTTTTTTTATACCACAATTGTTCAATGTTCCCATTACAGGTTCCACTGGAGACACTGGACATGCTGGAGACACTGGACATGCTGGATGTTAAAACTCCAGTGAACATTAAATCAACAGAAAAGTTCTTCATTGCAAGTTTCAAAAATTAATCCTACTGTTTATATGGAACATTTTCAAATCCATGTATTTTTCCAGATCTTCATATCTGCCATGTCAGAACATTCATTCCATTCGGCATCTGGAAAGATAAATTGTATCTACACTAAACCCTCTGAGGGCGACATGGACCTCCAGCACAAACACATTCCATGCTAATCCAGTTCCAGTGTCTTAAAGGATTTTAAGTGAGTTACAATAAAGCTGGAGGAACAATGCTGAAAACACGCAGACATTCCAGACCACAATTACAGAACCGGGCCAGACGGTCCTGACCCAAACACCTACCCACAGAGAACAACAGACCGGTCTGTGTGCACACAAGGGCAGTTCTTATGAGCAACTTCTTTACCCTGCACTGGTCTTCATGAAGAGCGTTCAGATTGTGTTATTAAAGTTAATTGAATCAATCATGAAGACATTGGCACTTGTTCTGCTGGTAATAAGATGATCATGATGTAATATACGAGGGCAGACTGTGGTCATGTGCTTCTGAATGGACAGAGGAGCGGGTCAGTTATGTTAGTCATTCAAATATGGAAAGGAGATGGGATTAGATATGGCGAGAGAGAAATGCTAAACTCCCCCAAACATGAAACACACCATGACATAAATACAACCTAAAGACAACCTTCGTTATTTTTCAGGTATAACCACCAGATCTTCTCCACACTTTACCTGAGCACTAAGTCACCTGAGTGCTAACTCACCTGAGCACTAAGTCACCTGAGTGCTAACTCACCTGAGCACTAAGTCACCTAAGTGCTAACTCACCTGAGTGCTAACTCACCTCAACAAAACTCACCTGCGCACCAAGCCACCTGAGCGCTAACTCATCTTAGCGAATATCACCTAAACACTAAGTTACCTGAGTGCTAACTCACCTGAACGCTAACTCACCTGAGCACCAACTCACCTCAGCAAAACTCAGATGAGTTAGCTGTCATTAAACTAGCACACAGCCTCTTAGCGAGCTTTAGTAAATTCTGAGGTGCATTTGTTTGTTTGTTTTAATTGCTTTAAAACTGAGAAATTTCATTTAAACCAAACATAAAAGAAAACATATTATTTTATTGTTTTATTCTATTAGGAAATAATTGATTTTTATTTGCACTAATAACCTGCATTTAGTTTTTTTACTATAGTTTAATGATTTATTCTCACCAATTGTTTATTAGCTACATAATGTTGGTAGTAAAACCATTATTACCACTTTACAACACTGTAATAAAGTTTTCTCCTTTCTTTAAACTTGCCTACCCATAATTTTAATGTATTTTTAGAGTTCCTTTATAATTCATTGATATTATTATAAAACCATTTAGAAAAGACTTGTAAATGAAGTAAAATGTGAAATAAATAGACCGACGCCTCCAATCCATCAACAAAATAATGCATGCTGAAAATGACATCGGTATCATAAGTCCACTCTTTCGATTAAGATTTCAATTACTGGCAACAATAATTTGTGAAAACTTGTAAACTCGCTTTGGTCGATTTTGCTTGGTTTTCCACTAAAGTACATGCAATTAAACTAGCAATCAGTTTGATTTGTTCATATGCCATTGCAAAAAGTGGAGGCATTTAGAGCATTTATATGCTGAGGGTCTGCTGTTCCATGCAGATGTTTACACACTGATACGTCTGGATGAACATGACTTGCAGACTGACATCTACAATAATAATTACACATTCCTCCGATAAAGCTGCACATAGTCTAGTTTTGTTTGTTTGTTTGCTGTTTCTTAAAGCCAGTTATCAGTTATCAATAATCGGAACCTTCAGCCTTAACCGTTACACCATCAGTGAAAGAGAAAGTTGTTCGTGTCTCTATCAGTATTGACGCTCACATGAAAACATGTTTTGGGTTTTCCAGACGCGCCGTCGTGCTCGATAACAGTAAAGTACAATTAAGTAAGACTTTGGACAGGTCGACTTCAGGGGTTTGGAACAGACAAATATTTTCTTCCTCACTTAGGAAACGCCTTAAAAATCTCAAGAGCTCCACTTCATCCATAAATTTAGAAAGTTTTATCTATAGTTAGAAGAGAAAAGCGCTGTGTGTGTTTGTGTGTGTGTTCTGCTTTTCCAGGAAAATTATTTTCTTTATCTCATTAAGCTTCAGGAAGTCCATATGCACATTAGCTGCTTATAATGCGATTATTATCTGAGGATAAAAAATTGGTGTCAAATGTGAAGATGAATCAGAGTCACCGTGTGACATACATGATAATGTTGGTGTGTTTTATGGTGAGAGGGGGCTGTGAGAAGAGACTTGATTGTTGAGCTGATTGTTTTCATTTACATCTTTATTTAGAGTGACTTATTTTTATCTCATATTTTTATCCATCGAAGCAGGTAATGGTTAAGGGCCTTGCTCAGGGGCCCGACAGTGGCAGCTTGGTGGTGCTGGTAACTGAATCCATGATTTTCCCATCAGCAGTTCAACAACTCAACCACTAAGGTCATGTCTTTAATCGTGTTAAACCTCAGTTAAGGTTTTGGACTAGTGATCAGAAGATTGTGTGTTCAAATCCTATCCCCATCAAGCCAGAACTACTGGGGCCCCTGAGCAAGTCCCCTAACCCGCAAATGCTCAGTTGTACAAATGAGATAAATGTAGGTCGCCCTGGATAAGGACGTTTCTTATTTATTCTTAAGACTAAAATTGAGCTTAGTCACTGATGTCATCGGTTTCCAGGGGTCTGTGTTACCAGTTCTCCATTAGCTTTCTGCTAATAAAACTAGCATAAAGCCAAGCAACAACAGAAGAGGACGCTATTTATTTGAAATCTGAAAGAATTTATAAAATAGCTGAAGCTAAACAGATCCTATGTGATTAGCACAACCTGTCTATTAATGCTAATCTGCAAGAATATTCGCAAAACATTTAAGATACGTTACTTCCTAATTCAAAAAAATTGTTTTTCACATTTCTAGTCTTCTCCTGGAACCTGGTTAAAAGCAGTCAGTAAGTCGACGGACGGCTGATTGAAATGGTTCGTCATTGTAGATGAAGTGTAGCGTGTAAATCAGAGGACATGGACGCAGTCATTTTTTTCTCATCTTTTAAAAGAGGTCCAGCATGGAGTCATAGAGTAAACACCTGCGTTTCATTCGCTCGGGCTGTCGGATCGTGCAGTTTCCTGCAACGGCAGCGTTGAGCAGCTGTGTGTTATTATAGCGTTGGTAATTATAGCACTGAGGGCCTGCAAGCTTAGGTGTGCGTGCTGACGATGCCAACATTTGGCTCGATTTATGTGAAGAGGCTCCGCCCACATTGCTTAGAGGTTTGACGATAATTAGCTGTGCCAACTGATGTTTTACCGTGTGTTATGGCATGAAAACAGTGTTGAGTGATTTCCTAAAAACCACTTTAGCTGGCTATAAAAATCAGCCAAGGTTTTTATTTTTTTATTTTAATTTACTGAAAAGTACCACTTCGGTCGTTGTACCACTTCGGTTAATGTCCCATGTAATGTCATTGCTTATCGCTCCACCTGAACTAGCGAGAGGTGTGAACTCCTCTGACCTCAAATCTGACTGTTACAAAGTGCTCAAACTCAAGACATTTACATTTTCATTTCCTGCATTTATTCAGAGCAACTTTTATCTCTTTTAAACATCCGGGGTTAAGGGCTTTATTCAGGGGCCCAACAGTAGTAACTTGGTTGTGGTTAAAATCGAACCCAGATCTTCCAATTAGCAGTCCAACACCTTAACCACTACACTACCACTTCCTTTTATTCAAAGCGACTAATATTTATCTTGCCCTCTTATAAATCACTTGCCCTCTTGCCTGCGCTACCACTCTGTTACAGCCTGTCTGGCCAATTGGTGGTTTCGGGTACCAACAGACATGAATAAACTGGGCATTAAAGGGGTTTGGAGGGTTTTAACAACAGGAACAGCAACTCGTATGTGGTAGTGGTTAAGGTGTTAGACTGAAGGTTCAGGGTTCGATTCCCAGCACCACCAAGCTACCACTGCTGGGCCACTGAGTAAGGCCCTTAACCCCCAACTGCTTAGTTGTTTTATGTAATAAATGTAAGTCGCTTTGGATAAGGACGTCTGCTAAATGCCAGAAATGTAAATGTAAACTCGTGTCAACTGTATTAAGAACCGGACAGAAAACTGTAGCTGCTGGGACAAGAGGTCAAAGGTCAAGCCAGGATTACAAGAAAAATGCATACTCTGGGACCTGAGACTTGAGCATGTCTTCATTTTACTGACTTAAATACAGATATGAGTAGTAAAATATAAAAATAATACTAATAATAGTGCACCATTTGAGCGGGTGTAATTAACCAACTAACCCTCATCCGTCTATCATTTTCCAGCGAAGGATTTTAAATAACGTCAGTGACGCCGCTTCTTATTTGTTACGCCATGCAGTCCTCCCTCTAACCGGCGGATTAGATGGAAATCGGTTGGGCCGTGGGCTTTTTTTTAATCGCTGCAACTTTAGAGTTTCGCCGCTAACAGGATTTGCCTTCAGCTCAGTATATCAAAGTCGGACTGCTCCGATAACAACTCAGCACTTCGCCAAATTAAAAAGTGACCCACAGGTGGAGCTGGCGTCCATGCCGACGGAGAGATTGGAAGCTAATTGCTTTTTAATTCTATTACAAGACCTATCCAATTAAAGACCTCCGTCTGAAGGATGAGTAGGGAAGAAACGGATAGAGAGGAAAGATTTTACTATAGACCAGGAGTCGAGGGGTGATTAGACAGTGGGGTTATTAACCGAGAGGCTGATCTGCATGAGGCAAGCAGGAAATGATGCAATGCTGCAATTCGGTTGATTTTATGTCCTGTTCTGTTGCACAGAAAATCTGAACATCCAATCAGCATAGGTTTATTAGGAGAAGTTTTTTATGCATCAACAATTAGCAATCGTTTGTTTATTTCTTAACTTACTAGCAAACCCTGTTAACTATAATGTTTGTAAATAAAAGTCAAAAGGTTTTTTTTTTTAAATCAAAGCTCCGCCTTTCAAAACTTGCACTAACTTTATGGTGCTTTAATAAGTGTTAGCGATAGCAAGCAGCGTCATGACACCGTTTATGAGTCTGCTAGGACATTCAGCCAAAATACAACTTTACAAAAAGTTGACGTCTTTTAATATTAATTAATGAGGATGTGTTAGGGGCGTGTCTAAAAATTGGGGGGGTGTCTGTCAGTTGAGACGGATGATTTGACAAAACAAGCTGTTTTGTTCAATAATTTCTGAAAAATTTTAATATTAGCTAATTAACTTTTAATGACTTTAAACTTTGACTTTGAAAGTGTTATTTTTAAAGCAAAACTATTATAATTTTTAAAATTTTAATTTGTAACGTAATTTAAACTGGGACATGCAAAAAGGCTTTCTTTCATGCATTCATCTCGTTTCTTTCTTTTTTTATTTGTTTGTTTGTTTCTTTCCATCTTTTTTTTCTCTCTTTTTTATTCTTTTGTACTTTTCTTTATTTGATTTTTTTCTGATTTTTTTAAATTTTTTGTCTCCTGTTTGTTTCTGCCTTTTTTTCTTTATTTCCTTTTTTATACTTTCTTTTATTTTTTATTTTCTTTTTTCTATCTTATATTTATTTGTCTTTCTTTTATCTTTTTTTCTTCTCCTTTTCTTTGTTTCTTTTCTTAGTAATATATATATTTTTTAGTAAAATATAAAAGAGAGAGAAAGAAAGAAACTTGCTGCCGTGTTCACATGAATATTTGAAACCTCTAATGATCTTTAATGTAAATGATTTTTTAATAATTTGTTATTGGTTGTGGTATAAAAGCAGTAAAGCTCCTGTTTACACAGACACACTGATTTAGTCTGACATTGATTTATTTTTCTGTAAAATCTTATTTACACTGTAATTCCTGATGAAACGCTCGGATTCATATTATATTATTTATTAAAAGTATTGATACTCTTATAGAAAATTTTCACTATAAACTAATAATTATCAGCTTCAGACTCTTAATTTGATTAATAGTATATTATCATATATTAAGGTGGGGGGGGTGGCAGGTTAACTAATAAATACTTGTAATTTGTTACTAAACAAACCTTTTTTTATTGTTATTATTCGTTATTATTAGACATTTTTGATAGCATTGAGACCAAACCATTAGCTTTATAACTCTTTTTTTAATCTTTTAGTGTTGAATTGTGTAACTGATGCAATTTTTACACCTTGTGATTCCCCCTGTAAAACAATAAGGTCGTGACCTGCAGGAAAACACCTCACTAAGGGTATGAAGATCCACAGCGAGGAGATGAAAGAGTAGCTTTAAAAGAACAACAGAGAGAGAAGGAAGTAAGAGTGCCTAGAAAGTGTGTAGCTCAAAAACACATAAACACACAAACACACATACACACGTACACACTCAAAGCCAGAAAGGAAGTGAGTGATAGAGAGAAAGCGCTTCTGTGCCTTCTGTACATTCCCAACGAGAAAAGAGCTGAGTGTCATCCTCACCATCTGCATTTGTGTGTGTGTGTAAGTGTGTGTAAGTGTGTGTTCTGCAAATAGGGCAAAAAAGTGTGAGAGAATCTTTCATTTCTGGTACATGACCTTAGCATCCAGGACATCGTCAGATCAACAAACGTCTTCAAATTTTTTTTTTAGCAAATCAAAACGATTAAAGAATTATTTTTGGATTAAATTATTAAATTCTAATTTATTATAAAACTTAAACATAATTAAACACCTATAATTCTTTTCTGGTGAGTAAATGCTGTAGACGCCGTATGCTGTGAATGTGCAAAAGTTTTTAATAATAAAATAAAATTTGATATGAATAAACAATGAAGAAGCAAACTGTTCTAATCTCTTAATCACAAAGATGTAAAGTAAAACAAAGAAGAACAAATGACAGAAAGTAAAAGAACTAAAGAGAAACGAAGATAATTAAAGAGTTAATTAAATGTATTTCCTAAATGATTCGGGCTCTGGATTGTTGGGGGGTCAATACTTTTCACACACAACTGGCCTACAGCATCTATTGCACTAATACAGAAACTGAACATATTCGGCAAGAACGCAGCACACACTAAGAATGCACACACACACACACACACACACACACACATCCACAAATACACTCGCAGATTTTGTGTAAAACAAGCAAACTGCCACAGTCGCATGCCCAGAGGGATGTCTGGCATTGACCTTTACATGTTTAAAGTGTGTGTGTGTGTGTGTGTGTGTGTGTGTGTGTTTATTCTTTCCTTTTCTCAGGTGAAAGAGTGGTTTTACTGGTAATACACACATCTACCGCTGACTCACTCGGACGGGAAAGAAACAAAGAAAGGATTCTCTTGAGTGAAGAGATGTGTGTGTGTGTGTGTGTGTGTGTGTGTGTGTGTGTGTGAGAGAGAGAGAGAAAGAGAGAGAGAAAGAGAGAGAGGGGACAACACACCTGCAGATCAATCCTTACAGCTGCTACCACACACACACAATCCTTACAATAGCGTTTTATCTCTCATCTTTAAAATGAAGCACACACAAAAAAAGATCTGAAAGTTGTAGTTCTGTGGTAAAGATGTTGTACTGCTGATCAGAAGATCTTGGGTTCAATTCCCAGCACCACCAAAAGAACGCTCAACTGCTCAGATCCGAGAGAGAGAGAGAGAGAGAGAGAGAGAGAGAGAGAGGAGAAGAGAGAGAAGAGAGAAAGAGAAAATGAATGAATGGGAGAGAGAGAGAGGGAGAGAGAGAGAGAGAGAGAGAGAGAGAGAGACAGGCAGACAGACACACAGAATGGGTGAAAGAGAGAGAGAGAGATAGAGAAACAGACAGACAGACAGACACACAGAATGGGTGAATGAAGAGAGAGCGAGAGCGAGAGATAGAGAAACAGACAGACAGACAGAGAGACGGACACACAGAGAGAATTAGAGACAGATGAAGAACAGGAACTAAATATATATATAAATATATAAATATATATATTTAGGATTTAAAAAAAAATATATATAATTAATTAATACTACAAACAAATATAACAAAATATTTAATTAGGGTGAATAATTATGTATAATTTGTGCAACTGACTCTGGCTTGAAGCATCTGTCGTTTCATTTTTTTTCCAACCAGTAGAGTCGTTATTCCACTTTACTGTGTTGTAAAGTTAACAATCGAATTGGCTAAGATAAACTCCTTCATACAGGCGCTGTTTAAAATCACATACTTCCATACTATATAGTATTGAAAACAGGTATGCAAGACGAGTTTTTAGTATGTGAAAAACTTTTGTTTAATCCGAAATTGCATACTACTAAGTATCTACTACATTTAAGCAAGTGTGCACTTCCGACTTTCAGTGCACTGAATTGGACATCCACCATTTTGATACTGATCATGTGACAAACGACGCCATAGCAGCGTAACTTTAAATTGGATATTGTTTAACTTGGGTGATGATAAACAGGATGAAATGTCCCGCGTCGGCTCTTTTCTACCACTTCCACATATAGCAGGGGTGTCCAAACTCAGTCCTGGAGGGCCGACGTCCTACAGAGTTTACCTCCAACTTGCCTCAACACACCTTGATTGGTTGGCTCAGGTGTGTTTGATTAGGGTTGGAGATAAACTGCCCCGACATATGAGGAGTCGATTATGGGATCATAAAGTGTCCATTGTATGTGTACTACAGAATCCAGACGGAAGTAGTAGATCATCCGGAAACTTCACACACACTATCTCTGTCTATAATCGCATACTTCCATGATATATATATTGTGTATTATCGAGTCTGTGTGGTGTGTAAATCTTTAGTTAATTGGGTAAATCACAGTTTGTAAAAAGTTTCCAGAAAAGTTTCCAAAATGGCAACAAAAAGGCACTTTACACACTTTAGAAGGGTTTATAGAAAAATCTCACTTATTTCTCATTAATCAATTTAAAGAGTATTAAACTTTAAATTTACACTGCTGTGACGTCGTACTGTATGTTACATGACAATATCAAAATTCCATTTATGCTCCTCAAAATCATGCTATATAAAACAGACTTTAATAAACAGTTGAAAGTACATATTGTATTTTAATGTAGTACCTACACAAGAAGTATCTCATTTAAGACAAACATACTGATGTCATTACTCTGAGATCGTCTCTGGAAGTTTCCTTACTGAAGGTTTTATTGTGGTTTCCATTCTATTTTTTACCCCAAACAGAAATCAGTTATTCTGCACTGATGATTATAACTATCTATTTTAGTTTGTCTGGAAAAAAACACCCTGTGGTCAGGCAGTCAGTCCGGGTTAACGACGGCGCGCCATTACCAGCTATCTGTGAAATTCTTTTTATCGTAACTAATGCTTATTTACAGCAACGTTACTATTATCACCTTTTTTGTTATGTAACATTACATAAATGTTAACAAAAAATTCATGATATTATGTAACCATTACTAATGTTTCCTTAAGCATGTATTACAAATGATTTATTATTACGTAAACTTGCATAATCATTATTAAGGTTATTGCATAACCTTTAACATATGCTAACAGTCGTAACCTTTCCGTGATATAACATTATGCAAAAATTTGTAACTTTCTCATTTTCTTAATCATTTATCAGTTTTCTGTAACGAGATTTAATCGTAACTTACTAACATTGTATAAATATTTATTTTTGTAACATGACATAACCGTTCATAAATATTTATTAATATGTTACGTAATAGCAACATTGGCACATTTTCTTGGTAAATCATCGCTAATAACATGCAGAAATTTATAAGCTTTACTTATCTTATCTCATCTTATTACTAATCGTTTATTACATGACATCACATGACTATTTCTCCACAACAACTACACAACCATTCATAACGTTTGTAACCATTTATAAGCTTTTTGTAATAAAAGCTTTATGTATTGCAAATGTTGATAATTTTTTCGTTTTAATTACGTAACATTAGATATTATTAGATTATTATAAGAAGTATTATTAGCATAAAAATGATAAAATATTAATCTGTTATGTTATAAATGCTTTAATAACATTTCATAATCATTTATGAAATTTTCCCTGCATTCCCTGAAATATGCAAGTAATTATTTCTCAAACCTGTTTCTTTAATGTCTTATAAATGTTTTGCTCTGTTGTATCGAGCAAATTTCCAATGTTGCTTATTTAGATTATACTTTGAACTCTCTAATGTCCCAGTTTAAAAGGTTATATAGGAAGTCTATGAACTGGCAATAAAAGCAATGGTCCTGCAGAAGCCCCGATTTCAAGAATCTGCAGCAGTTTTATGGGCCTTCAGCATGCTAGGTCATGCCTGACTGCCACCACAACTTTTATCGGTGGCCAAATACCGTTACCCCACAACGTGCTTCGACTGATGCGCATCTGGGAAGGCAGTTTATGGGGAGAGAACATAAAAGTGAACAAAGAGGTTAAGTCAAGACAAGAACATCCTCATGCAGCCTACAACTCTGTGGTCAGCTTTTCAGAACAAAGCTCAAACCCGGACAGTCAATGTGACAACAATCTAAAGCCCCTTTATAGTCTCTCCAGAGCCCCTTTGGAGCCTCTCTGGAGCTTCTCTGAAGCACCTTTCAAGTCCATATTGAGCCATTTTACAGTCTCTCTGGAGCCTGTTTAAAAACTTTATGGAGTTTCTCTTGAGCCCCTTTATAGTCTCTTTATAGCCCCCTTATATCCTCTCTGGAGCTTCTCTGGAGCTTTTCTGGACCCCGTCTTTAGCCTCCAGAATGTACCTCTGTTCTTCTGTGCAGGTTTTCCACTAGATTGGCTCATGTGACTGTGTCGGTCATGTGACTGTGTGGATTTGATCATTCAGTTTCAATAGAATTAGTGAGATCAGATACTATTGTTGAGGTGAGGAGGTCTGGGGTTTAGTCAGGGTTTCAGTTCGTCCAAAAGGTGTTCAGTTTAAAGGGATTGAGTCAGTTCTTTCATCCAGAAAACAGTACGTCGTCATGGAGATCAAGGGATTTGTGCACAGGAATATTGTCATATTGGAACAGTGTTTTAGTCCCACAGTTCCACTGAAAGAAGAATGTCATGATACATACAAAAACGTTCTAGACGTTTGTCTGAATTCGAGGAGGACACACTGATGAGGATATACTGGTAAGATGTCCAAAAAATGTTATGAATTGTATATATATTCCTGTTTTACATTGCACCCAGTCACTACATCAGACAGGTGGTGTTCTGCTCTCAGCCATTGTGAAGTAAATAGAAAGTGAGAGCGGGGGATCATGTTCACCAAGTACATCTAACCCACCACCGAAAGTTCTGAAGAACCCTAAGTGGCTTCAGTTTAGTAAACACATCTAAAATATCCGAGGAACATTGTGTTTATTAGCGGGAAAACAATAAGCCTCGCGACTTTCTTTGCGGCTAAGTTACGGATGCTTGCGTGTTTTTCTCCTCTCAATCACTTCCTTCCACAGGAAATCCCTCCAGCCAATCAGCTCTGCAGATCCTGCTGCTGTGATATAACTTTTCAGCTTGTTCATTTCTTTACCTCTCCGCTCTACTTCAGCTCGGGTCACCATGACACAATTCTGTGTTTTTTTTTCTTTTCAGCAGCAAACTGAATGTGTCTTGGCATAAAAAAAGCCAGATACAAGAAAAGCAAGACTGAAAAAAAACCAGGGTTAGTGGTTCGGTTAAGGAAAAAAATACAGAGAGCAAAAGTATAATTCAAAAAACAAGTATTTTAGAATCATATGATCTGCTTGAATTAGAACAAAACGAAGACTTGATACTAAAGACTGCCTTAATATTGTTTTATTAAGAACTAATACAATGCAGATCATTTGCGTGTCGATTTGAGTGATAATTGCTAAACAGAACCGATATTTATTGATTGTTTTCTCTTTTTGACCTGATGATAACAAACCCCAATGAACTAAACAAACATTTTTGTTTCTAACAGTCGATACTGTTATTTTACGTCATCACAACACAACACAAACTAAACAACTCGTATTACTACAGCGAGATAAACAGAGGAATTTAAAATGAAAAGAAATATCAAATATAACTGCGAGTGTTTGGTAAATAAAAGCTATAATCAGGTAAACAAACAAAAAAAAACAAATGAAGAAAATGAATGAAATTGATGCAATGCTGTAATGGTAAAGTTGTGCTCAATTCTCAAAATAATCACAAAATAGCATCAAATATCATTGGATCAGATATTACAAAACCGATATTTCGATAATTTAATTAAGGCTTAAAAATCACAATAAATACCTATAAAAAACAATTATTAGTTGATATTTACTCTCACCAAATGGTGTATTTATGTCATGGGCATCGGTAGCTTAGTGATTAAGTCGTAAACTATTGACCAGGGGAAAGTGGTGGCTCATGGTTAAGGTGTTGAACTATCAGTCTGAAGATACACCAAGCTACCAATACCACTGCTGGGCCCCTGAGCAAGGCCCTTAACCCCTAATTTCTCAGTTGTATTAATGAAATAAATGTAAGTAGCTCTGGATAAGGGTGTTTGTCGCATAGCTGCACAGACCCCCAATCTTCCACTTAAGCCCTTAAACAAGCTGTATGCCAGGATGTATATTAAAGGCTGTCAATGTGACATCAATAACACAAACTGCAGAAACTCTTTGAGGGAGAGAACAGAGAGCCAGACAGAGCTAAGATTACATCCCATTACAACGCTGGAACCAATAAAACACGCTGGCCCAGTGTAGAAAACACTGAAATGACAGCATGTAATCCTCTTTTTCTTTATAAATAAAACATTTGCTCCGGGCAACATATCAAACCAAGAGCGTCTGGACTACAGCTGGGGAAAAAATACACAGACAGACAAATGCAAACAGGAGAAGAATAAGCGAAAGACAAAATGAACATGAGAAGAAGAATCAGAATTCGATTTATTCACCAAGTGATAAATCGACAAGGAATTTGTTGTGGTTTTTAGAGTACTTGGTACATGCAACATACATACATACAAACATATAAGACATAAATTGTGATTGGAGCAAAATGATGTACCTGTTGTGCCTTGTTCACCCTACAGTTGTATAAATAAATGAATAGATGATGAGATGATTTACCTGTAATGATTGTCTGTTTTGGCTGTTTAGAATGGAAATGGCATGTGAGAAAAAACTGTTTTTATGCCTAGATGTTTTAGTGCATAGGGATCTGTAGCGCCTGCCTAAGGGAAGAAGTGTTAACAGATTGTGTCCGGGGTGAGAGGGCTCTGATGTTGTTTCCCGCCCGTTTCTTCTCGCTGGAGATTTACAGGTCTTAGAGGTTGGGCAGGTGCACACCAATTATTTTTTAAGCTGTCCTCACAGTCCACTGTAGTCTTCTAATGTCTGATTTGTTTGCTGATTTAATCCAGACAGTTATAGAAGCGCACAGAACCGATTCAATAACAGCTGTGTAGAACTGCTTCATATGTGCTTGTGGCAGGTTGAACTTTTTCACTTGACACAGGAAATACAGCCTCTGCTGGGTCTTTTTCACAATAGAGTCAATGTGAGTGCCCCACTTCAAGTCCTGAAAGATGCTGGTGCCCAGGAACTTGAATGACTCTACTGAAGCCACTGTGCTGTTTATGATAGCGAGTGGGGGGAGTGCTGGGGGGCTTCTTCTCCATGATCATCTCCACTGTTTTGAGCGTGTTTAGCTCTAGATTGTTTTGACTACACCAGACAGCCAGCTGCTGAACCTCTTGTTTGTAAGCAGACTCATCCCCAGCCTGGATGAGACCGATGACTGTGGTGTTGTCTGCAAACTTCAGGAGTTTGACAGAGGGGTCTTCAGAAATGCAGTCATTTTTGTAAAGGAAAAAAACAGTGGGGAGAGCATGCACGCTTGGGGAGCTCCAGTGCTGATGGTGCGGGTGTTGGATGTGAGTTTTGCCAGCCTCACTAGCTGCTGCCTGTCTGTCTGTCAGGAAGCTGATGATCTACTGACAGATGGATGTGGGAACAGAAAGGTGTGTCAGTTTAAAAAAGGGTATCCTGGGATGATGGTGTTAAAAGTAGAGCTGAAGTCTACAAACAAGATCCTTGCATACGTCCCTGGTTTGTCCAAATGTTGGGGGGATGTGGTGCGGTCCCATATCGACTGCATCTTCTTTAGACCTGTTTGCTCAGTAAGCAAATTGCAGGGGGTTCAGAAAGGGGCCAGTAATGTCTTTCAGGTAGGTCAACACCAATCTCTCAAAAGACTTTATGACCACAGACGTTAAAGCGACAGGCCTGTAGTCATTTAGTCCTGTTATTTTAGATTTTTTGGGGTATAGTGATGATGGTGAAGCATTTGAAGCAGGAGGGGACTACACATAGCTCCAGTGTAAAAAATGGGTGACAGCTTGACAGCACAGGCTTTGAGGCAAGCTGGAAATACAAAGTGAGATGAATGAAGGGCTTTGAAATTACAACTGGGATTTTCAGGTAGTGTGTGTGTATGAGTGTGTGTGTGTGGTATTGCAAAATGTAATAATAACACATAATATATGTTAATGTAGCTCATGGTTATCTAGTCCTAGTCCTACATCTAGGATGTACTTAATATTAAAATTTTCTACAGTATGTAAAATTTTTCGCAAATCATAAATAATCGCGTTCCA
Organism: Bagarius yarrelli; assembly: GCA_005784505.1. Taxonomy (NCBI): domain Eukaryota; kingdom Metazoa; phylum Chordata; class Actinopteri; order Siluriformes; family Sisoridae; genus Bagarius; species Bagarius yarrelli. Next base: position 1,046,378 of record VCAZ01000158.1, read on the forward strand.
CTCAACATGGAAGTGGGATGTCTAAAAAAAAGAACTGGATGTCGTGGTTGTGAATAATTTGAATAAATATGTGTATTAGAAATCACCATCAGACCTAAAGCAGTAAAAAAAAAACCCAAAAAAACAAACAACAACATGAGAATAACTCGGATCCGATCTCCTCCTACCGGGGCCGTGGGAGCCAGGGGGGCAGAGCCACACAGGAAAAATGCCCCTTTTGAAAGTAAACAGATATGTAATTGAGAAAACAAGGAAGAAGTAGGCATGCATGGCATGCGGGCATCCTGAGAATGCTGCAGTCGGAGGACAAAGAGAACACAGAGACGGAGGAGAGACTCTTCCAAATGAGAGGCCATCAAGCTGGACCTTCTTTCACACAACACGTGGGACACAGACCGCACAGAACGGCTCCTTGTTGGCAAAGAACATGTCGTATGGAAGTTGTGGGTTGGGAAAAGCAGTTTAACATTCCCAGCGTCCGATAGGAATACATTTTATTACCACTACAGGGCAATGACATTTAATCCGCTGAGCTGGTTACGAGGTGAGTATTAAGGTGACGAATAGCAGTGACGTCAATCACACAGAAAAAAAATAGAATTTATGTCTTTCAATAATAGTTTTACAAATCTTGTAGTTAATAAATAAATTATATACTTTGTATAATTATACATAGAATAGCCTCTATTTTAAAAGTAAATAAATTAATAATAAATATATTTAAATACAAATTAATTAAATAGCTATTTCAATATTAAAAATATTAAATAATAGTGTGGTGTCTTGACTTACGAGTAATTTAAATTACTCAGGTTTTCCCATTAAAATAAATTGAAATGACATTAATCTGTCTCGGGTCCCCAAAAAAACACCGCAATTTTTTTCTTACATGTTTTTAAATACGGAAAAATTAATTTATAAATATAAATAGTACAATAGGATGTACTGCAATAAACTGGTTTTATTAAGTATAACATACCGCATTTACCTTGGAGATCAGACGACTCCATTTGCTGACGCGCATGTCTGACTAACTATTGAGTGTGACAAGGGATGCTGGGTGGATTTTATGGCATTTACTGTGGCATTCGCTACACCAACTAGCGGTGGGGTATGTAAAGGTTTTTCTTCTTGTGTCGTTTATTGATAGTTGACAAGCCAACTTACGGTGTATGACCACCACCAACTGGACTGGAGAAATATGTGTCTGAGGCTGGCTCGTAACCCAAATTTTAGTTCACATCTTAAAGTAAAAAAATCGGCCGAGAGACAACTTGTATCTCGTATCGTACCTCATAAGTCAAAGTACCACTGTATTACTAAAATAGTATTACTGTTGATATAATATTGAATTGAATTGAACTTAATTAAATTGATCAAAAACCTTCTAAACTTTGAGACTGATGACCTCAGAACATTCTGTGCTCAATCTTTCTCTTTCTCTTGTTCTTTCTCTCTTTCTTGTTTTTCAAGTCTAACAACCATTAGAATCTGCCATTCATACAATCCTGTCCAGTTTGGAAGTCATCGATGTCTGACGACCCAAGCCCCCTCCTGCCGCCACGTCAAACTCCTGCTAGGTCTCCATTAAACACTTTCTCATTACCAATTGGATGAACTGATGAGGAGGTGCGAGTCATCACCATCAATCTGGGAAGAAACTGATGGGACCTGGCCTAAGACATTCCAGTCAATTAGTCTTTGGTCAGGAAGTCTGCTGAGACGGAGGATATTTGGACACTTCTGCCTCGTCATGCACATTTCCACAGCAAACACCACAGAGCTGAACTTCTGTTCCAGCTGTCGACGTTGATTACACGTCTACTGTACATCACTGCTAGCAATGTAGACGTCGTAGAGTAAATTACAGACAGAGATTTTACTTTAGGACATGAATTTTTACAAGAATTTGAGAGGTTCTTGGCTATGTTCCCTTAACAATTACATTTTTCAGCTTTCATAAATTTGGTAGCCTCTCATATTTAATTCAATACAATTTTATTTCTCAAATATTTTAACAAATGGACATAGTCTTAAAGCAGCTTTACAGCACATGAGAAATCTAGGAAAGTAGTTCAAGATGTATACAAACTTAAAATTTACTGAATGGGTAAATTTAAATTAATTAGTCTGGGGCGGCTGTGACAAAAAAAAAATCCCCTTAGATAGTATGAGGAAGGAACATTACGAGGCACCATCAGGGAACCCAGGTGACACCAGAGGGTGCGATTATCACCCACTTTAAACATCATAAACACAGAAGGGTGTGAGTATTAAATCATGTCTTTTATACAGTCAATACGAGCAGCTTATCAATGAGCCTAACATCCGAGAACATTATATCGTTCTTCGTCGTTCTATGTCGTCTTCTCTCTGAACATTTTTATGAAGCGGAATACAAGTGGAGCTGGTACATCTTTAAATGCCTCGAGATCATTAAGGGGTCAGCATCCTCTCTTAGAAGGTACAAAATATTTACGGTGTAAGACCATCTCTAGATTTTATCCAGTAGGGTTTCAAAATGGATTTGGTGGGTGGGGGTGGGGGGGGGCATACATTCTCTTCACTGTCACAACACAAACTGAAAAAATCTGTACAGCAGTAGCAGCAGTGCAAGAAGATGCAGTATGATTTAATGGATTTACATGTCTTATTGAAAGTGTGTGTCAACCTTCAACCTCTCTGATTAGTTGCTTTTGTATAATTGTGTGTGAGTTATCTAGTGGGTGAGATAGATTCAGGTACACTTATATGAGTTCAAAGATCAAACAAAAACTCAAACATGTTTTATTACTTGTTTTTTTATAATTAAAAATAATAAAACAGGTTAACAGGTAATAAAACAGGCCAAGATGATAATGTTATACAGTGCCAGAAAACCTTCTGGGCAACAACCCAGCATTCATATAGCATCCGCAATATGTCTTGGTCAATGATCTGAAAGAACCATTGGACAAAACCCCTAGAAACCCCTAGCGCAATGAATATATTGTCTTTTGGTGGTCTGATTGTAATGGTCATGGGGGAAGTTTTCCCCTTTGAGTAACAGATGGTTTCTTTGTTGATTTTTCTAGCCATGTGCTTTCTGTTTGCCCATCCCTAGTCATTGGTTTATTGCAGGGGTTTCCAAACTCAGTCCTGTAGTGCACTTGTCCTGCAGAGTTCAGCTCCAACCCTAATCAAACACACCTGAACCAATTAATCAAGATCTTGCTGGATACACTTGAAACTTACAGGTAGGTGTCTTAAGGCAAGTTGGAGCTAAACTTTGCAGGCCCCCCAGAACTGAGTTTAGACACCCCTGATTTATTGTTTCTCTATTGTTCCCAGGTGTTGCTTGTTTCCCTCCACAAGTCATTGTGTATATATACCCCTGTGTTTCTGTCTGTCTTTGCCTGGCATTAATGTTGACATTGTAATGTTTTAATGTGTTTAAAACATTGATGGTCGTTTTCCTCTGGTTGTATACATTGCTAACTGCTAATGCTAGTTGTTAATGCTAATGCTCTAGCTTGTAATGCTAGCTCCTTTGCAGAGTATCCTTGATTTTTTAAGTCCAGTTCTAGATTAGGATTTAGTTTGTTTCCTTAGTTTACAAAATAAGTTTGTTGCATCTTTGCCACCCCAGAACGTAACACTGGTAGGGCAAAGTTTCAAATATTCGTAACACTTAGTTATAAACTGATAACATCATTAAATGAAAAGTTTGCTTTGGATCAGGAGCAGGACGTGTCATCACTCTTTAGCTTTTTAAACTCTATTCTGGTCATTTTAGTTGTTACCTGTACATTCGACCCGTGGCTCAAGTTTTTGTCATTAGAGAAGATCATTTGATTGGTTCAATTGGTTTATCTGATTGGCTCAATTTGCTAGCACTTGTGCTTGTTCTAACATGGTTTCTATAGTAACAAATAATTACATTACATTTACAGCAATTGGCAGCACCCTTATCCAGAGAAATCTGCATTTATCTTCATTTATATGTCTGAGCAATAAAGTTTAGCTTTATTGTCTATTATCTATACAGTGTTTAGAGGGAAAAACTATGCAAATGAGAGTGCCAGTAAGTTTGAATACTAAACCTTCAAAACCAGGATTTTACTATTTCAGTAGTCTATTAAGAACCAGTAAAATTTTTAGTACAATTCACCCAAATTAAAGACTTTACCTGCCAGTGAACCTCACAATTACTGTTTCAATTGAAATCCAGTCTAATTTAAAAGCTAAGAGGACAAACTTTCACCCTAATTGCTTACAGACCATAAATGTATAAATCTGTAGTGTGTTGTCAAACATAAATGTGAATTTAATAAATGTGAAAAGCAAATAGAGGCCATGACCAAAATTATATGAGGTGTTTGTGGAAAGAACAATAATACCAGACAAATGTCGCAGTAGAAAAGATCCTTTGGTTTGGAGTTTGTTGTCCAGCTCTGCTATGTTACCCAAAGTGTCCTCAGCACCTACAAGCATGGCAGTTTATTCCAGAAATGGAACATTCATTTTCTGCCATTTTGTTGTCAAGTAGTAGCGGGAACATGGGTAAAGGTTTGTGCCTTCAGGTTGCCACGCTTTACATAAGCGCGCCTGCCAGACATAGTGGAAGAGTTTGCTTAGTTTCCAAAGACATGGAGAGGTGGTCTTGTATTCACAGACAAGTATTCACAATCATGGCGTCTCCAGAGAGGAAACTTTAAGATCTTTTTAAGCGTCCATCAAGCTTCTGAGTTCAGTGTTGTGGGTGTCGAGAGAGGAATGTGTTTTTTTCCAAAAAAAGAAAACAAGAACTAGACGTGAGCCCAGCGTGCTGTTGATCCCTGGTCTCTGAGTTCAGTTTTAAAACTAGGTCAGTCAGTTAGTTTAGCTTGTTAAGTTACATTGATTTAACAAACTAGACCAAAATCTCAGAATACACATCCGATGAACCTTTCGGGTAAGCCTTAAGAGATGTTCCTGTCATCCTCGGCTGTTTCATGCAGATCTTTCACCTGTACAAACTTGATTGGGGCCATAGAAACCAGATGATGCTAAGCAGACCCCAGTTTGTGTCTTAAAGGCTAGCTTTCTACTGTCACTGTGACTTCTCTGCTGCATCAGAGTTTGCTCATGGACTCTTTACCGCATAATAGCTATTTACTCCGAGGGATCCTGCCAGGATTCAAACTTTATTGACAAGCATCTTGATCTCCAGCCACTCTCTTCTTATGCTCATTGGACAGAACCTTTATCATTCTTAAGCTTCCTTTTTCCTCCAAGAAGCTTTCAAAAAATACTGCGAGCTCCAGCAGGATTCGACATGACATGTCAGTTCAGGTCTACCAACATCTGAAAGTCTTCCTCAGAACTCAAAAGCCCTGAAAGTTGGTCTCTTGGTGGGGCACGATTTCTCGACACATCCAACAGCATGTGCCATGACCTTGATCCAGTGCTTTTAAACAGCTACTTAGGATACACTGACCTGGCTGGTGACACAATCCTGTCCTACATTTGAGGGACAAATGGCATAAATATCATTCTAGGTCTATCAGTGATCAAAAATGTCTTCAAACTCTAATAGAGAATTATCTTCCTCTTGGTCTTCATGTTTCTCTTCTTATACTTCTTCTCCAAATTGTCTCTCTTTTGTTGATGTTAAAATTATCATAAAATTCTCATGAAAAGATTCCTTGAAAAACAAAGAAACAAATATTAATTCTATTAGAGGAACATATCCTAGTCGACATATCCTAAATGACCAAAACTTTTAGCACTCCTGACTGTCACAACAATATTTGTTTTTTTCCCCAAACAGTTGCTACAAAATGTATTATTGTATTAAGTAAATACACAAAGATGAAGAAAGAGAGAGAAAGAAAGTAAGAAAGAGACAGAAATATTGGGAGACATAGAGAGAAATACACAGAAAGAGGGATGTAAAGAGAACAATTATATATATATATATATATATATATATATATATATATATATATATATATATATATATATATATAGATAGAGAGAGAGAGAGAGAGAGAGAGAGAGAGAGAGAAAACACATTTTGTTTAACTAGGCTCTTTACAACCATCAGTTGAGTATCAGTTGTGTATCCATTTCCTGTCATCTCCATCATACGTCTCAGAGCCAAAGAGATCACAGCCCAATTAGGACCTGAGATCTAATCGATACACCCCTGAAACTGGAAGTCATGAAGTAGGCCCTCGAGAGCTGCAGCTCAAATAACTCCACTCTAAGGCTGTGTGTGTGTGTGTGTGTGTGTGTATGTGGGAGAAGCAAAGCGGAGAAACACAAAAAGATGAAAGCAGAGAATTTCATTTGCATCTGCAACACACACAAACTCCTACAGTGAATCTCTCTGTTTTACGGCGTCGTGTGAATGACTCAGATCATCACTTCTTACTTTCAAGTAGAAATTATTCCTAAACACTCACTCAAACTCGCTTCATTACAGTCCATTTAATTAATCTGCTGATTAATTCAACATTTGAAGCTTTATTCATAATACATTACTGTATTATCCAATTGTTACAATAAAAAACAAGGTGTTAGACTGCTAACCAAAAGTTTTTGGGTTCAATCACCACCAAGCTGCCACTGCTGGGTCCCCGAGCAAGGCCCCTTAACCCTCAACTTCACAGTTGAGGATGTCTGCAGAAATGTAAAATGTATTTATTTATTTTTTATTTTTAGCCTTTTACAAACTTTAATAATAAAAATAATAGTATTTATTTATCATATGAACACATTAAATTTTTTTCTTTTACATCCTAGTGAAGAATTTGGGGTTAGAGTGCAGGGTCAGTCATAATATAGCACCCCTGGTGCATAGTACGGGTTAAGGGACTTACTCAAGGGCCCAACAGTGGCAGTGGTGGGGCTAAAACTCAGATTCTCAGTTTAACATCCCAGAGCCTTAAATATATGTTCTTACACTGTCATTATTATGATTATTATGATTATTATTATTATTATTATTATTATCATTGCCATTTGGACTTAAATTTTGTTGGGATAAAATTTACAACAAACACTACATTAATATTGATAATGAATAATTATTATTCACATCTTTATTAGTTGCATTAAAAAACTCACTCAGTCAATAGCATTCAGCGATGACCTCACCACTATTCGAATGATGTCATCCCACAGCGTTACGCTTCACTTCCTAAAACAACATGTGTCACTTCCTTGCTCTTTCTGTCCTCGTTCTGTCACCCCACAACACCCTGTGCCGCTATAATGATGGAATCAGTCCAAACTCCTTAAGTGTCAGTGTTTAACTGAGCGATATTTCACAGATGTACCGGGGCGACTAACCTGGTGAGTTCGCTGAACATTTTACACATACACACACACATTTTTCCAGCAGGCCACACAGCGTGACATGAACAAGAGAGGAAGAGCTTCTCAGGTAGCCGAGCGCTGGAGAAGGTGACGAATGTCTTGGCAAAAACAGAGAGGATTTGAGGTGAGGGTCTTGGCTGCGATTCCAAACAAGAATTGTGTGTGTGTGTGTGTGTGTGTGTGTGTGTGTATGTACATTCTACATTAACAGAATGCCCTAGTACTGACTTTATTTCCCTTTTCTCTTGTAAATAAATCAAACCATTTTCCCATTAAACACTGTTTACCCTATAGTTATAAAGGTTATTACTTATCCTGGTGAATTAAATGCAGAACTGTGGACAGGATCAGGTTTAATGAGGTCCTAATTTATCTAACAAGACTTTGGTGTTATTAAGTATTAAGATGTGGGAAGTGAAAGATCCGTGGTAAATGTGTTAATCTGGAGTTTGTGGGTTCAATGCCTAGCACCAACAAGATGCTACTGAAGGCCCCCTGAGCAAGACCTCTAACCATTAACTTCTTAGTTGGATTAAAAAAGTGATGAAGTCATTAAGGGTGTGTAGCAAAGAATTGTAAATCAGTTTTAACCGAATTGAGTTGTGATTACTGAGTTATTATATTTGTATTTTTGTTCCAGTTCAGGACGATAAATTTGTAAATGTAAATGTCTTTATATTGTCACATATACTTTTTACAGTACAGTTTTTTACAGCACAGTGAAATTTTGGGGCTTGAACCCAGGTATTCCTAGTCTTCACATCAACAACTCAGCTTAACTTGATATCATAGCCATGAGAAAATATTTTGTGCAGAGGGGGCTAAAGAAAAACTCAGAGGCAGGGGTCAGCGTACCAAACCTCCCGTAGTAATGTGAGGTCATCACTTTGGGAAAGCTGTTGTAGCCGCTCATGGTTGCGTTTTTTATTTTTTTCATTTTATTTTTTTTTTTTTTTGGGAAGTTCTGGAAAAATCAGAAATGTGCACAGATGCACTGCATACATTGTGACATCACATGTTTCTTTCACCATTTTTAATATGTAACAAACGAATTATATAACCATTATTTCGGTATTACGCATTTTATTAAAAAACGAATTATATAACCATTATATTCGGTTATTTTACTTTTTTCAATAACCATATATTTGTATTTTGATTTTGCCTAACAAAATAAAAAAGGAAACAGGAAGTTCTCCTCGATGGACTCAGTGATCTCTGTGTGGTCCCCGGTACTGTCCAACCAGCTGATTGGCTAGCAGTTCAACATTGTGGAAGACCAACATCTCACCTCTTTCCTCCTTTCTTCAAAAGAAACAAGCCGATGCTCTCTGGTCTATTCTCAGAACAACTAACCAGGCTGCTCTTGGGGTTCGGGTTAGTGGTTTAGTGTGAGATTTAAACGATTAGCAGCTGGTAAAAATAATAGCCTAGCATAATGAAGAAATAAAACTCGCTGTAAGGTTTTTACATAACGGTTGTTGTAGTTTTAGTAAAAAGTCTTCATCACTTTTAAGGTTATGAGATTCTCTAGAGTTTTTGAGGCAAAAAGTAGTCACTAAAACCTCCGTTTGCTGTGTGGCGTTAAGCTTTTTAGCGGTCGGGGTTAATGGGTTGGGGAGGCGGTGTGGAGCTGGTTTGAGTTCATGGAGGGTTGGGCGAAGTCTGAAAGAGGGCATTGTGTTTCTGAAGGGAGGAGAAAGCAGCACAAGGAGCGCTCCAACTTCTCTTTCGCTTTGTGGTTTCGAGGCCTGGTGCTGTGGCATTTAACGCTCATGGATTTCTGTAAAGATAATACCTGATTCTTCTCTCTGCAGGTGGAGGTGTAAAAACTTTGAGGATAGACAGACAGACAGACAGACAAACAGGCAAAGCAAAAACATAGCTTTTACACTTAACAGACACCGCTGTTTCTCCATCTCTTCACAGGCTGTTAATTTTTCGTTTGGCCCATCCTGAGGCAGAAAAAGAAGTTGGAGGCAATAAGAATAACAGACGTTCCTCTCACTATTTCTTTCTCTCTTTTTCTTTAACTGGCTATAAAAGCTTTTTCCAGGGAACTGCGGGCAATTAATTGAATTAGCGCGTAGTCAATGACATACGACCTTCTTTTCCATCCTATAAAGCTGATGTCTATGAAAGCTCGCTTTCCCTCTAGACAGACGTCCTTTACACAGAAGAAACAGAAACATTTAAAAAGATATATTTCAGGGCTTCTCAGGTATCCAATACGGAATTAAATACAATGAACAAATACGCTTTAACTTTTCATTTTGTTTGTGTTATAGAAATGATATATGCTGCTGGTAATACCTACACACACATCACAGTTTTTTTTCCTCCCTTTTGACTTTCCATCTGGGTATCATGTGAGCGAGCAAGTGAGCGTATGTGGGATGCCTTCCACTGAGACCATCTTTATCTAGAAATTCATCTTTTTGTATCTTCGTGGATGGTCGGTTGATGCATCGTGTGGCGTGTGTACTATGATAAATTTGACACAGATGCCACCTCCTCCTTCTCCTCCAGGTGAGGATAAATGTGGTGGAGACAAAGGTGATACATCAACAGCATGAATCTGCTACAAATGAGTTCTGCGTGCCAACGACCCCGATTGGCATGACACAGCAGGAAATAAATGACAAGCAATCGAGGTCAATATGGTCTTATGTAAGTAGTTATGTCAGCTGGGGAATGAAAAGTGAGTTGAGAATCAAAAGTTGGATTTAATTAGAAGGTGAATAATGTAAAAGGTAAAAACCTCTAAGGTACATGTAACCAATTTGACTGTTTCTGTTGCTTATATGAGAAAAGGAAAAGAAGCAAAAATAGCATAGTGGCATTCCTCAAGGTACTGCTTTAGGTTCGCTATTATTGCATTTTTCATTTTTTTCATCTTTCTTGTCAGTGCATTTACATAATGTATATTCCATTCTGTTTTTGCTTAATCCTACCTCTTATTCATGGTAGCAAAACGTTTATATTTATCTATTCTAAAAAATGATTTAATAGCTCACTACCTAAAAAATATGCCTTTCCTATTACAACCACTTTGCTGATCCCAAATCTAAATTCCAGATCCATTTTTTCTCTTTAAACAGGTTTAGAGACTTATTTTCTAGCATAAGTGATATTGTTAGCAGCGTTTAAACATTAGTTAAATAATTATGCATGGAGGCTGTATCTGCATGATGATGCAATTGAGTTCATAAAATTAAGTCCTTTGCTCTTTGCAAGCAAACCGGTAAACACCCATTAGTTAGCACAGTATAAATTGTACTTTCCTTCACAGATCCTCACCCTGACCCCAGAGGAAGAGGTTGTTCCTGGACAGATGAAATTTCAGTGCATTTGAGAGATTTACGAGGTGTCTGAGTCCACACTCCGCACCACTGACATCCTAATAGAGGTCTTAGTACCAATAAATGACTGAGACGAAGTGATATTTTCTTCCGGGGCTCTTTTTGGTCTGTGGAACAGTTGGTATGTGTTTTTTTATGATCGTGTCTGTGTGCCCAAAGATGCCGTGAATAAGGGCTCTCATTTGGGAGAATTAGCGGGCTGGCCTCGGCTTTGGCAGCTTTCGAAGAGCGCAGCCGCAAAGCCGGCGAGGCTCCTGTTTCTTTTTCCGACCTCCACTTCTTCAGGCAAGCCACTAGTGCGTCACATCGGCATCAAGTTGCTAGCCTGTAGCTTAATTACCCTTGCCGAGCAGCGGGGTCAGTGAGAGCGCCTCATGGCCTTATCACCAATGCTGTACTATTTTAGTCATGTTTTCTTAATGGAATCTTGATATCTTTCCAGAGGCAAATCACCACTGAAACCCTTGGCAGAAACAAGACAACTCACTCACTGGTGGAGAAAGTACATGGCCAGAAGAGTTCAGAGTCCATTCTTAATGGCTTTTTGAGCATTGTCCTTAACACTTACCTCATTATTTACTAGAAACAAAAGCATCTAATAAAAAGAAATTTAAATAAATAAAATTTTAGATCAAGTGATTTACCCAGCGATTGCTGTGGGTCCCTTGCTGGATTCCACAAGTGCTCCGCCCACAAAATGTCTAAATAAACATTTATTTTATGTAATTCTACAGTAACACATAGAATTCTTTCACAGAGGCATCTAAGCTTCTTGATACTTTCGAAATTGCATACAGTATAGTGTATGAAAAACAACATACGAGCTGTGTAGTATGTCCTAATTCATAGTATTTAAAAATAATAGTTCCCAGATGATTTACTACTTACGCCTGGATACTGAAATACATATAAAATGTACACTTTTCTATCCCATTAGCCTGTGGGAAGAACATTTGTATAACTCAAATCAAGTCAGGAGTGTCAAAACTCTGTGCCTCAACACAGTTTAGCTCCAACTTGCCTCAACACCTACCTACCTGTAAGTTTAAAGTATGCCCAGCAAGATCTTGATTAGCTGGTTCAGGTGTTTGATTAGGTTTGGAGGTAAACTATGCAGAACACCAGCCCTCCAGGACCGAGTTTGGACACCCCTGATCTAAGTAAATAACTGACTTTTGTTAAAGGTTTGGGCTGTTGTGATGTTGTATTGTCACATGAAAATATCATTAAATTTTTTTCATAGAAGAAAACCATAATCATGCTATATAGAACAGATTTTTAAACAATTGGGAGTACATACTAATTTAAATGAGAATGTACTAATTTTACTCTAACCTTAACCCTAGCTACAAAAGAAAAATGTGATTTTGGATGCAGCAAAAGTGATTCATGTCTGACAAATAACAATTGAAAAATCTGTGTATGCAGTCTTTGAAAAGCAGCATGCTAAATTTTCACCGGTTTTAACATTGTAGACTTCCTGTTTGGAGTGTAGCTTTTCTTTGTAACTGAGTCCACAATAACTAGACAAATTCGAAAGAAACTAAACAACAAAGTCCCAACCTCAGAAACTCCAGGTTGGGTGAAGTCACTTCCCATACAGCAGGATGTCAGCATTCACTCAGGCATACACACACGTGTGCATGTTATCACACTTACAATAAACGGTTTCTGTGGTTTCTTTGAGACGCAGACGACGAGCTGGTGAGCCGTGGTTTTCGTCAGCCGAACGTGGTGCGTGTTAACACTCTCATCAGCAGGGCCTTTTTGCTTTAAATTCCCTCAGTCTGTATCTTTGCTACGTTTTTTTTGATTTACTAGCATGGCTGACCACAATAAAAGTACCTTGCGGGCTTTATGCGGTAACAATTGAAGATCTCAGGCAGAATGACAGTGAATCGAATGTATGCAAGTGGTTTCGATTGCCAAACAACAGGAGGCGATTTGAGAAACTTCCCAGACCTGTACACTCAGTCGCCGATGTTCTCTTTTGGAGCAGTGGTGGCTCAAATGGTTAAGGCGCTACGTTGCTGATCTGGAGACCAGGAAGACCTGGGTTTAAGCCCCATCACCAGCAAGCCAACCACTGTTGGGTCCCTGAGCAAGACCCTTAACCCTTCCTGCTCCAGAGGCGTTGTGTCTTGCTAGGTAAACTTACACACAGGTGTGTTTAAGCTAAATTCTGCCGGACACCGAACCCTCCAGGAGTGAATATTCTGACCCCTCATTTAATGTAATGCTAGATTAATGTAAGAACATTTACTGTAAAAGCTGTGGGATGTCATTAAAGAAAGTTAGACTGTGCAGAAGTGAGTCTATGAGTATCGAAGACTGAGGCAATGTAAAAAAGACAGGGTGAAAGTTAGACTGTGCAAATGTGAATAGGTAAGACTGTAAAACAGTAAGACAGCAAGGCCGTGTGAGGGTAATATCATGTGAGAGTGAGACAGTATGCTTGTTAGACTTTAGGTACAGCACATGAAAGTAAGACAATGAGTCATGAGGGACACAGTAAGAAATGTGTGAGAGTGAGACCTTGAGTGATTGTGAGACCGTGATGTCAGATGTGTGAGTGAGACAGTGCGCTTGTAAGAGTGTGTGAGAGTAAGACTGCAAAAATAAGACAGTTAGACTGGGATAAAGTAAGGTACTGTGAGAGTAAGACATTAAGCCTGTAAGTGGTTGTGAGACTATGATGATGTAAAATATTGTAAGAGTGAGACAGTAAGCTTGTAAGAGTGTGTGAGAGTAAGATAGTGAGGGAGAGAGTATTTGTATGAGTGAGACAGTGATACATTGAGACTTTGTGTGATTGTCTGAAGGTAAGACTCTTTAAGAAAAGGGCTTTGAGTGAGTTTAAGACATGTTGTAAGTAAGTGTGAGATTGTGACAGTAAGCTTGTAAGAGTGTGTAAGAGTAGGACAGTCAGCCTATGCAATAGTGAGACTGTGTGAGAGTGAGACTGTTTAAGAATAGGTCTGTAAGTCATTGTGAGACTGTGGTGGTGTAAGAAAGTGTGAGATTAAGACAGTAGGCCTGTAAGAGTGTGCAAAAGTGAGACAGGAGCCACTGAAAAAGTGAAGGAAAAAGACAGTAAGACAGATGGAAATCAGGCCAGAAAGATGTGGTGAGTGCGGTCTGCCTCAGGGGACAGACACAATGACAGAGGAATTCGAGCTCCACTGCGGTAAGCGGCTGGAAGAAGTGGGCGGGGATTTCGGATTCTCTGATGGAAAAGCGAGCGAGGGGTCGGGAGGGTCGAATCCATATGTTGAAGGAAGATTTGATTTTAACATCTGTTGTTAAACATGTTGAAAAGCCACACAGACAACTGTCTCACATGCAATTTATATGGAATCATGTGAGTAAGACGGCACATAACGACATGTAAAAGTACATTTCTGCATGCGTGCCATCATGCGTGCTACATGCAGCGAAAAACAACAAATAACTTATTTTTAATTTTAGGATGCATTTATTCTCGTATGTCAAATGCAAAATAAATATATAACAAAATATTTCTAAAAATAAACAGTCATAAATTCGATTCAATTTAATTTTATTTGTATAGCACATTTAACAATAGCCATTGTATTAACGCAGCTTTACACAGAATGCAGTAACAGTAAAAAAGTGCAGGTTTGTTCCCAATTAGCAAGTGGCAAGGAAAAACAGGCTAAGATAAAGTAGGAAAAAACCTCGAGAGGAACCGGACTCAAGAGGGAACCCATCCTCATCTGGGGGACACCACATGTTTTTGTTAATTACAACATATTGTAATGATCAAGTGTAAATGTAAATTGTAGCCTTGGGCAAGTGGGAGCAAAGTGAGTCCCAGTCCATCCTCGAAACTCTCTGAAATCAAAGAAAAGGGAAAGGAATCTGGTTACTGGTGCCTCAGAATCCTTGCAAGGTTTTCATCTTCTTCCTAAAGGTCTAACAGTAATCTTTGGATACCTCATGATGGGTATAAAAAAGAAACAGGTGGAGAATATTTAGCATAGCTGCTGCTTATAGTATTAGCAGGCACTAGCTGATAATGTGCCAATAATTTGGATTAGATATACTGGAGCATAATATTATGGGATATGTTATGTGTATGCCTGGCTAAAGCGATATGTCTTTAATCTATGTTTAAATTGGAAGACTGTGTCTGAACCCCGAACATTGTTAGGTAGGCCATTCCATAGTTTAGGAGCTAATTTAAAAAAAGATTAGGATCTCAGAGAGCGTGATGGTGCCTTATAAGTAAGTAGTAATATTTTGTAATCCATTCTAAATGTAACAGGTAGCCAGTGCAGGGATGATAATATTGGAGTTATGTCTTCATATTTTCTAGTCCTGGTAAAAACTCTGGCAGCTGCATTTTGAACTAGCTGTAGCTTGTTTACCAAAGATGTAGGGCAACCACATAGTAATGCATTATGATAGTCTACTCTGGAGGTTATGAATGCATCAACCAGCTTTTCTGCATCCGATACAGATGAAATGTTTCTAATCTTGGCAATATCTGTAAGGTGGAAGAAGGCTGTTTTAGAAAAATTTGAAATATGGCTCTCAAAAGACAAGTTGCTGTCTAATATTATGCCCAGGTCTTTCACTGATGAGCTAGTAGTGATAGTACATCCCTCTAAATATAAGTCGAAATGTGAGTGCTCCTGTGTGCTGTTTTTGGATCAATAAGTAATATTTCAGTCTTGTCAGGATTTAATAATAGAAAATTATTAGTCATTTAATCTTTTATGTCTTTTATACACTTAGTTAATCTGGACATTTTTGACTGGGTATCTTTGGCATAACAGTGGAAACTAATCCTGTGTTTTCAAATTATGTCGCCCAAGGAAATCATGTATACTGAGAAAAGCAGAGGTCCTAAGAATGATTCTTGTGGGACCCCATATTTTACTGGCTTTACACTGGATAGTTCTCCATTCGGACAGGTACGATTTAAACCATTTTACTGCTTTTCCCTGGATACCTGCGTAATTTTGTAAGCGGTCTAAGAGGGTTTCATGATCTATGGTATCAAATGCAGCACCAAAATCCAGTAAAACTAATATAGAGAAGTAGCCGAGAAGTTGGTCCGAAGCTAAAAACAGTTCATTTGTAATTTTAACTAGTGCAGGCAGGGCCTGAAACCTGACTGAAATGCTTTAATAATATTTTGTTCATGTAAGAAGGAGCATATTTGAGCAGACACATTTTCTAGTATTTTAGACATAAATGGAGGGTTAAAAATCAATCTGTAATTTAATAATTCATTTGAGATCTAAGTTTTTTAATCAGAGGCTTAATAACTGCCAATTTTAGAGATTTTGTGACATAACTTAAATCTAGCGAGGCCTTAATAATGTTTAAAAGGGGCTTTTCAGCTGTAGTTGGGACTGGGTCTAATAGACATGTTGTTAATTTGGCCGTGGTGATAAGTTAATGAATGTTCTTCCTGTTCTATACTTGTAAAGCATTGCAGCTTTAACTGTGGGGCATGACTGGCTCACAAGATACTTTAACAGGTTGGACATTCAAAATTTTGTTCCTGATACCATCTATTTTTATGGTAAAGAAATTTATATAAACCTCACTACTCAATTGCGATGAAGTCTTCTTTTTTTGTTAGTCTAGCTATTGTATGAAATAAGAGCCTGGGGTTGTTTTGGTGGTTTTCTATCAGTTAACTTAAGCTGGCCATACTGTCTTTATATGCAATTCTAAAAACTTCTTATTTTGTTTTTCTCCATTTTCACTCAAGGTTACGAGTTGCTCTTTAAGGCGTGGGTATGACTATTGGACCAGGTGTAGATGAATAATCTCTAACCTTTTTTAATCCTAAGGGCCCTGAGCCAATCAACATATAGTGTCTAATCAAATCATATCATAAAAATAATTGAATTATGTAAAAACAATCATTTGAAAACAAGCAAGTCATGTGGAAAACTAACTAAATTAAAATAGATTTTCATTTGAAAATATTTATCTAAAACCTGTAAATAAATGAATCGTAGTGAAGGAATCGTTTAAAAAACAAATAAATCATGCAGAAAATGTATGAGTCAAATAATAATTCATATGAAAGAATCAGTTGAAAAGAAATGATTGAAAAGAAATTGGGAGAAGTAATAGCTTATTGGCCAAAGTGTTAAACTGCTAATTGGAAGATTTTGGGTTCGATTCCCAGCACCACATAAATGTAAGCCGCTCTGGATAAGGATGTCTGCCAAAATGCTGTATATATATCAAAAAAGTATATAAACATTCAATTATTTCCAAATGATACTTCGGACATTTTTTCCACATGTGATTTTTAGATATTATTAATTGTTTTCTAAATTATTCTTTTCACATTTTACAATAATTATCATGTACAAATCCTTTAAGTTATTAAACAAATATTGGTTTTAAAGTGTAAATAAATAACTCATGTAAAATAAATTATTTGTGAATAAATGTCTCTAAAATCTAAAATCACTTTAATAAATGACTGAATAAATTGTGTATTTAAATGAATTATGTGATGAATCATTTGTGATGAATTTCCCAAAATAGGACATTTTCTTTTTCTCACTCGAGGTGTTACGTTGTTTTTATTTCCACTTTCCAATTTATAGCGCAGTATGAAAACTTATTTCAGGCCCAAAGAACTTTATGAGCTGCAATTTAGTAAGACAATTATTTTCTTGGCTGCTTCTGTAAATTTCTAGCCACATTTAAGTTAGAAAAAGAAGAGTATAAATGTGGAGAAGAAATAAAAATTAGCGGTGCTTTCAGACGCCGGTTGTTAAGTGGCTAGAATTTTTTTTTTCCTATCAACACCAGCCAGCGGAAGTGGCAGCAATCGCAGGGGGAAAAAACATAGCAGAGTAAAGTAGCAATTAATGGTGGCCATAATGAAATCCAGTAAAGCCACTGGGATCAAAAACATGGAGGCTGTAAAAATAAACCAATAAAACAATGAGCATTTCTGTGAAAGTGAGACGGTGCGATTGTGCAGGAGTGAGACTGTGTGTGAGTGATAGTGTAAAACCTGTGTGAGTAAAAGACAGAGAGAGAGACTGTGTGAGTAATAGTGTGAGTGCAAGACTGGCTTAGTGATAGTGTAAGTATGAGACTGTGTGAAAGTGAGACTGTGTGAGTGATAGTGTGAGTGATAATGTAAGTGTGAGACTGTGTGAGTGAAATACTGTGTGAGTAATAGTGTAAGTGCAAGACTGTGTGAGTGATAGTGTGAGTGTGGGACTGTGTGAGTGATAGAGTGAGACTGTGTGGTAAATAGTGTAAGGACTGTGTGTGAGTAATAGTGTAAGACTGTGTGAGTGATATTGTGAGACTGTGTGTGAGAGATATAATGTGAGTTTGAGACTGTGTGAGTGATAGACAGTGTGATACTATCACTCACACTGTGTTAGATTCACGCTATCACTCACACAGTCTCACGTTCACACAATTTTACACTCACACAGTCTCACTCTGTCTATCACTCACACAGTCACACTATCACACAGCCTCACACTCACACTATCACTCACAAAGTCACTCTGTCTAATCACGCACACAGTCTCACTCTCTGTCTATCACTTACATAGTTTCACTCTCTCTAAGAGCGTGAGACTGTGTGAGTGATAGTGATTGTGATGTGAGACTGTGTGAAAGTGATAGTGTGAAAGTGAGACTGTGTAAGTGATATTGTGAGAGTGAGACTGTGAGTAATAGTCACAGAGTGAGACTGTGAGTGTTAGTGAGTGTTAGTGAGATTGAGACTGTGTGAAAGTGAGACTGTGTGAGTGTGAGACTGTGTAAGTGATAGACAGAGTGAGACTGTGTGAGTGATAGTGTGAGAGTAAGACTTGAGTAATAGTCACAGATTAAGACTCTTTGAGTGATAGTGAGTGTGAGACTGTCTGAGTGATAGTGTGAGACTGTGTGAAAGTGAGACCTTGTGAGAGTTAGACTGTGTAAGTGATAATGTGAGAGTGAGACTGGGTTAGTGATAGTGTGAGTGTGAAACTCTGTGAAAGGGAGACTGTGTGAGTGTTAAACTGTGTGAGTGATAGTGTGGGACTGTGTGAGTGATAGTGTGGGACTGTGTGAGTGAAAGAGTAAGAATAAGACTGTGCGAGTGATAGTATGAGCGTGAGACTGTGTGAGAGTAAGACTGTGTCAGTGATGGTGTAAGAGTGAGACTGTATGAGTGACACTGTGTGAGACTGTGTAAGTGAGACTGTGTAAAAGTGTGAGAAAGTGTGCAATAATGAGACCCAAGTATCAAGGATGTCAATAAATATAAATAAATATTTATTAAGCAGAAATGAGTTTACTGAAGTATTAAATTAAAAGATGATATCGTGTCTATCGGTTCTTTAACGTGTGTGTGTTTGAGCAGATTATCAGGAAAAATTGGTCCTGATTGAGCTCAACGTTTCTTCACAGCAGATATTAAGATCTCCTTCGTGCCTCTTTTTTTTGGGAGTTGATCTATCAATCAATAAAGCTTACAAACAAGATTCCTGTTATCCTCTGTGTCTCCTACTTTTTCTGTATTGTCTCACTTTTGATATCTAATGTCTGAAAAATGACTGTGTCTAAGTCTGATTATCTGTCTAATGTCTCACTTTCAGTGTTTATTGTCTCACTCTCTGCATCTGGTGTCTTGCTTGTAGGTGTAAATGTTCTATTCTCTGTGCAAATCATGTAAAATTTTCTTTTACACCTTTTCTTAAACACTTCTTTCGAGACCACACACACACGAAATCACCCCACTAACTGGTAACTTTGCTTCGAAGTGTGTGTTTGGTGCTAAATGAGTAACCGTGGAACTTTAATCACGTCTATAAAGTTCTCTCACAGCAAAGTCACATGACATTCATGTTTTACTCACAAAGCAAGATGTTTTTATTACAGTGATACATTTCTGTTGATTTTATTTTTAGACTATTTTATGCAAAAATAAGAATTTGTCTCATATATCTTATATATAACATTCTTTTATATAAATTTTAATCCCTTTAATAACAAATCCATAAAAGAGAGTTTAAAATCGTTTTACATTTGATTTCGCTCATGCTTCCTGTTTGATGTTTCCCTTTTTTACACGTGATGCCTTCACTTTCCCACATGTACATTGTTTTTTGAAATTTTATTCTCTATTATATTACATTTGCCATCTTTTTGTTTTGTTTTGAAAAGACTTATTGTAAAAATTATCTTTATATGTAATGTGAAATTGACTATTTTAAATCTAGAAGTATTCCACCCTGATGAATAGCTTAAAAACACTGACAAAGAAATCTATACAAACCGAACAGGGAGAAATGCTTGTGTTCATCTTTTAAAATTCTGAGTAGCATCCAGAGACTCAGTGGGTCGTTCTGTAAGTAAAAATCCCTCCTCAGCACTTTCCCACTCTCCCAATTTAATATTGACGATTCTCACAGGATCAGTTGAGATACGATAATCCTTATTTCGCCAAAATAACTGATCTCCAAGTTTAACTTTCTTTGGTAAAATTTATTTATTTATTTATTTATGAATGTTAATTCAGCTCAGGAGATGATTTTTTTATTAATTAATTCTAACTGATGAGACCAACAGATTGTTAAAGGAATCTGGTATGTGGTAAAGTGTCTAAAGTAAATATCAAAACTCTTTTACTAATGTGGGTTCACTGAAAGATGAGTGAGTCGTTCATGCAGAACACTACAACAGGTAAAGGAACATAAAAACACAGGGCAATTACTACCCGAACACTTGCACTTGAGTTAATGTGTAATAGTTTATCACTAAAAGCACGGACACGCTGCAAACATTAGCAGATCTGTTATACACCTGTTTTCTGCCCTTAAAATGCATTAATATTAAACAGAATTAAATTTGGGGAAATTATTTTCTGTGGTATAATAAAATAAATGACATTACAACAGTGTTGAATTCTGATAAAAGGTAAATCACTTTCGAATATGTGAGGATTTTTATAGTAACACTTTATTTAAAAGGCTTGTACATTCCAAACCTACCCTTAACCCAACCCTTTGCTGAACACTACCCCAAAACTAAACTGACACTTGACCTTACCCAAGAAAAACAAATCTTACACCTAATCCTACCCCAAAAACCAAACCTTACACCTAGTCCTACCCCAAAACCAAACCTTACATCTAATTCAACTCCAAAACTAAACCTTACACTTAACTCTATCCTACCCCAAAACCAAACTCTACACCTAACTCAACCCAAAACCAAAACCAACACACCCAATCCTACCCCAAAACTAAGCCTTACACCTAATCCTACCCCAAAACCCAACCCTACACCTTATCCAACCCCAAAACCAAACCCTACACCTTATCCAACCACAAAACCTAACTCTACACCTTATTCAACCCAAAACCTAACCTGATACTCTCCTCCTCTCCAGACACTAACAAAAATAACTCTAACTTGTTATTGTTGCTATAGAAACCACTCATTCACAGGGACTTGTAGATTAAAAACATGTCCCACCATCCCCTTAACCCAGGGGTGTCCAAATTTGGTCCTGGAGGGTCTTGCAGAGATTAGCCTCAACACACCTACCTGTAAGTTTAACTAGTATACCGGTATACCTAGCAAGATCTTGATTAGTTGTTTCAGGTGTGTTTGATTAGTGTCGGAGCTTAACTCTGCGGGACAACCCGACTCTCCAGGACCGAGTTTGGACACCCCGCCTTAAGCCTACAGAAAAAACTTTTCTTTAACACTTTAGTTTCATGTGCAAAACTGTATTTCTCTCTTACAGATCAGATACATTTTTTGCCTCATGGTTTCCCAGAAACACATTAACCTGTGAGATTTTTAGGACTTTCTAAAGTGAGGAAAGAAGTAGACACTTATGAGGGAAAAATTTCCTTTATCATAAATAACTACAGGAATTAATGTTAAAAAAATAAAAACTCAAAGAACAATTTGATTGATTTGTGCAGCCAAAATGCTGGCTTATTTCAGTTAATTTAGAACATTCCTGTTTTCAGTGCTCAGGACCTTGTGTGACACCTCGTCTCGGTTCGCCTTGGCAACAGTCTATCGCGAAAGGGTTTATATACCGAGTCAACAGCAATAAATGGATAATTATACACTTAATAGCTCCATCAGATATGATGAGAACGGAACAATAGTTCAGCCAGTACACAATGGTTGGAATATCAGCTTGGGGTTAAGCGTGTTTGTACAATGTGGTGATACACATTATCTCAAGGTCACTTTCTTGAAGACGTATAATTCTGTGTGTAATGACATAATGCTTTAACAATGTGTGCAAGTGACTGTAATCATTTAAACACTTTTTTTTTGTTTGTGTTAGCGGTGTAGCTTAAGATGCAAGAGGAAAAATAAATCTTTGGAAATGTTGACATTATTCCTCGAATTGATTATCTTCTCCTGTCACTTGTAACCCTATCCTTTTATTCTGAGCAGCCAGGAATTATGCGAATGCTGTTTCTAGATGCTTAAATAAAAAAAAAAGTGCAGGCTCGCTTTTCAGTCGCCGTGGCGAGGTCTGATTAAGAAGCATCTCTGTTTCCATGGTGAGGACTTCCTGTTGTCCCGACCGCTGTGACAGGGATAAACCTCTGGTTAGGAGAGACCTCATACATCCAGAAGGGAGTGAATAAGTGAGTGAGGGACAGGGAGTGACGTCAATTCTGATTTTTGGGTGCCCAGTTGTGGCTGTACAGTGTGTATTCTTGCCCACTTTTCTGTCTTTCTGCCTTAGGAGTCTTTGTATGAGTGGAGGACTTTGTGGGACTGGCATCCTATCTAAGGACAGCTCATCCACTTATTGGAACCACATGCTAATGCTCCTCGGGCTCTGGGGAGACGGCCTGTCGGCAGAATACTCAGACAGCCAATTGATGGTTTTCGCATGGCCCATGTCCTGCTTCAGTATTTCCTTTCCTTTACTTTTTCTTTGGCCTTTATTCATAGATGAACTCGCTCACTTTTTTAGATCTCCCCGAATTCACTTTCCAAGTAGTCTAAGTGGTGTGGTTACGTTTATTTATACCACAGTGCTGTTGAATCCTCCAATCTGACCGGTTCGAATGGCGTATGTCTGTAACATTTACTTTTGGCTCCTCTTGTTGCTTCTGTGTATGATCTGGGCTTCTGCTTATAGCACTGATCCATCTAAAGCATGCTATATAACACACCATCCATCCTTTCTATTTAACGCACCATCCATCCTTTCTATAGAACGCACCATCCATCCTTGCTATAACGCATTTTCCATCCTTGCTATATTAACACACCTTCCATGTTTAAAAGACAGATCTCTCTATATGGCGCTGATCTGAGGTCAGACTGTTCCTTGGATCAGGAGTAAAGAAAAAAACGCACTGCTGAATGTCAGACGTGGGATAAACCACCTGGTGCGTTAGTGCCACGTGTCTGTAATCCAAATCTGCCAATGCCACTGTTTCTTCACTACCTCCAAAATTATGTTGCACATGTGTAAAGGATGGGAACGCTGCCAGTTTCAGGGTCTGCACTGAAATTACTTGCTTGATTTTCACAATGTGTTAATTTAAATACCAGATGTGCACCAAGCGCTATTGGCAATAGATGCTTTTATTAAACCTGTAGTGTTATATTTTTAGTTCTCTATCTCTTCCTGGAGAAACGTCTATTTAACATTCTGCTCTTTTCTTTTCGCTAAAATCTAATTCATCTTATTTTCAAACTTTGATTGTTATCTAATGAGGTGAGGTTTAAATAGAGTCTTAGATCTGTAAGAGACCCAGATCTGTAAATGGTTTAATAATAAACATTTTTACTTACTTTTAAAGCAGAAAAGGACATTTTAGTCATCCAATTTTTTTAAATTGAACAAAAATAGGTACAGTTTTGAGCTGGGGATGTCCTCACAGAAACAGAAAAAAAGACACTTTGTTGTCCAACAATAAACAAATTTTTGCTAATTTGCTTTGGTTTTAGAGAAATAAAATATTTAGAGATGATTTTAAATTTAGTTAGCTTTATGAATTTGACTAGGAAATTATAATTTACATCACCTTAGAGATTTATTTTACTGTTACAATTCCACAATTCCCCCTCATTCACTACTAATAATTACAGTTTGCAAGGAAATAAGATTACTTCTTGTTTAACATAGAAGTCCTTAAATTTTTGCTGCCAGACCAAAAATAAAAATAATCTGACTTCTGCGATGCACTTCGATTTTTTTTTATCTTGCCATCTCTAGAGGGAAAAATAGCAACAGCAAAAGTAAGATAAACCCGTGTGTTCGTGCTCGCCCCCTTCAGTGAGTGAGTGGTGCTGGCTGTCTCACTTCCTGATTTTTCAGTGCAGTTTTTAAATATGTTACAGACAAATGTAAAATAAATTATCTGGACTGTGGAAAAGTAAAAAAGTAAATATAATGGAATGGTTTATAAACATTTAATTGGTCGAATACGGAGAGACAGCAACAGGATGCGAATACAAACACTCACTGCAGTTTGAAGGGGATTGTGCATTTCAAAGGGCGGCTGATCAGTGGTTTAATTGTAATATTTATTTCTATTTATAATTATTTGTTTTTTATTTTGAATGATGTCAATCAATCTAAAAACTTACATTAAAACCCACATCCCAGACAACTGACATGCTGAATATCCTGTAATCTAACCAGGTGTAACATCAACACCATGTCTAAGATCTGATTTTGATTATCCTCAATAGAAATGTAGAAGATCAGTCAACGCTCGCACACACAAACACACACACACACACACTCAGCATGTGCTTTGTTTTAGCTCAGCTTTATTTCCTTCTTCTTCAGGGCCAGAAACGATTTGTCATTCTCTACTTCTGGATAAAGGACTTATCAAACTCCTGGGAAGTAAAGGTTTAATTTTGGGAATAAATATGTGGAATACTTAAAGTGATTGCTGTAAGGGGAATTTTGAAGGACACTTTCTCAGCTTGATAAAACTGAAGATAAGGTCCTGGATGTAGGAAATTACTACATACTATGTAGTATCTAGCTGACAGGAGCTAGCTGATTTATCCAGAAATATATATTTCTACATTAAATAGAAAGATGTAATCAGACCAGGAGTAGACTCAGGACACGTGTTAGGACCAAACAGAGCATTTTTACACAGCGTTAATAACAGAACTCATTTTGGATTTTAGAGAGTCTTTAGAACTAACAAAAAACGTAGAAAATACAGGATAACGCAGAATACAGGAGTCATGGAAAGAATTTAGGGTACTGTGTAAGGTGAAACGTGGGTGAGCCTGGCATGTCTGTGAAAGTGTGTGTGCGTAACTGGGTCCAGAGTGTTTTCTGGCTTGAGTACACTAGGATACCACCAGGTTCACAACCCAGTGTAGTATAAATGGTGCATTGGTCTATTGGATGGATAAAAAATCTTTAGATAGAAATTGCCAATTACTGTAGAATGAATTAATTGCATCACCAATCACAGTTCAGTTAAAGAAAACGCCAGACGCGGTCCCCAAACATTTTTTTGCGACAGCTATATAAATGATTTGTCCTTTCTTTAATTCGGGGCCAACTCTAAGCGTGTATTTATGAGTGTATGCAAAAGAAGGCAGTTGGCACTTCTTTTTGATTGATGTATCATTAGCAGGAGACGCCATGGAAATGGCCAACATGGGCCAAAACGTCAGCGGGGATAGAAATCCAGTAAACCTTTTTACTGTCCCATCCCGCACACACCTATAGCACCAGCATTAACCATTAATCAGCTAACAGACCAAATGGGTTAATAGGAAATCGGCTGTGAAGCAACGATTAAAGTACGTTGACCTGTGTGTGTGTTTTGACCATGTCCTTACCTGCATGAATAACTCTGCTCACATGATTCTGGTCTATTAAAAAGCATTTGGTTGTGTTACATTATTATTTTATTTATGTGAGAGTCTCTGTTTAAAATCGCTAGCTTAAGTTAGTACATCCTTTCCGATCATTAAAAGAGAGTGTTTTATATAGTATTATAGGTCTTGATTATAAGCCTTTTGAAAGATTGATAATGTTTAACTTAGATGATGTTAAACGAGTGCAATGGAACTATGGCCAGTGGCTATATGGCTGTATAGAATGTATTGGTTTATGAAAACCTCAAAACAATTCCTGGTCAGGGGCCTTTCTGTGTGGAGTTTGCATGTTATCCCCCTGCTTGCTGCGGGTTAACTCCAGGTTCTCTTTACTGTTTATATATCTGTACTGTGCACTTCTGGTTAGATGCTAACTGCATTTCGTTGCCTTGTAACTATGTGCAATGACAAAGTTGAATCTAATCTAATCTAATCTGGGGCGCACTACTGGCTTTGCATATATCAACCTCCACACACTATATAGTATGGAAGTATGCGATTTCGGATGCAGCCAGTGTATTTTGCACATCGCCAGACTGTCTGTGGTTCACACAGTGAAAACCAGCCGGACTCCGACACCTCCCTCTTCTCCCGCTGTGCCGCTTTCATCCGTTCAGTCATTCCTGTGTTTCCTGCTCAGCGCAGTAACATTAATATAAGATCAGATGTTGATGTTGCTCGATAGTTAATCCTTACAATCAAAAATGATCACATCCTTATTTAAATGACTAATTCAATTTTTTTATCTTAAAAATATTTGCTTTGTAATTTCTGTTAAAACTTGCTGAATCTTTTATTAAGTGGTCCTGAATTTCCAGTAAACATTTGATATTTTATTTGACAGAATATTAAAACTAATACTTACTGCGCACATACATACATAAAAAAGATTTTATTATTTAATTAATTGTTATACTTTTTCCTTGCAGATTCATCCGGAACCCTCCATTCTACATTCCTCTTTAATTTACTGAGGTGCCTTGGGGCTACAGGGCCATGCTGGCCACCACAGAAACCATGCCATGACAACCGAAACCCTCCAGAGGCCCTAATCCACTAATCCTGCTGGAGACACGGCATGCAGCCTGGCACAGGACTTTTAATTAAGACGCAGAGGGGCTGCAGAAAACGAGGGGCCACAACCCAACAAAACGCGGCGGCTCTTTCGAAGAAGTTGTTTTTACTAGGATTTGTTCTCTCCCTCTGAGCCGCAGAGTTGAAAAAAATCTCCTCAGCCAATAAGAGAGCAATCAGCAATGAGCACTGGCCTTTAGTTTCTCATCACTTTATTGGTAATAAAAAGAAAAACGCTCTTACCCCTGATTCAGCTCCCACATTTGAGTTGTAAGCTTTTAGAAATCTAACTCCAAAACCACCAAAACTTTAACCTACTAATGAAAGACATGTAGAATGACTGATTAAGCAGTTAAATAAACTTATTATTTAAATAAATAATAAACTCTTATAAAATATAATTTAAATATATTATATATAAATATATATACAAAAGCAAAGTGACTTAGTGGTTATCACGGTTGCTTCACAGCAAGAAGATCCTGAGTTAGGTTCCCTAACTCTAAATGCAGGGACCATTCTTTATGGAGTTTGCATGTTCTCCCTGTGCTTGTGTGGGTTTACTCCAGGTACTCCGGTTTCCTCCCACAGTCCAAAAACATGTATGTTAGGTTGATTGGTGATTCTTAATTTCCCATAAGAGTGAGTGTGAGTGTGTGTGTGGCCGTGTGATAGACTGGCAACCTGTCCAGGGTGTACCCCTCCTGCTTTTCGCCCTTTTAGAGACAGCTGGGATAGACTCCAGCAGATCCCCGTGACCCCAAATTAGGAAATAAGTGGGTATAAAAAATTAAATAAATAAATGAATGAATAAATGTTTAAGTGCATTAATTAAGAAAAAAATTTAAAAATTGTACGAACTGACATTACAAGCCAAAAATGTTATTTTATTTTTATATAATATTTTATATAATATTTTTGATATTTTTTTGCTGGAAAACAAATACAGTGGACTGTAAATACAGTATACCTTACAAATAAAATCATAGACATCTGGTTTGTAATGTAAATTTGTACATTTGTAATTATTTTTTATTTAGTAATTTTAAAGAATTTTAAATAAATAAAGAAAAACAGTTATTGTGGCTATTCTGTACTGTATGCTTTTCTTCTTATTATTTTTTATTATTATTATAATTATTATTAGTCTCCAGGGTCAGAGGTGAAACTGTCCTCAGAGATATTAAGGACAAAAGAGTTTAAGCTTTTTTGAATTAGTTTTTTTAATGATAATTTTTTAAATGTTTATCCATTTCATAACAGAAAATAAACCTAATTAAATTAAATGTAACACTAAATTGATAGAATATATGGATGATGTATTTTTATTTATTAAAAATGTATAAATGCTATAGCAGCAGATCAGCGGTTAAGGTGTTAAAAGGAAGATCGTGGGTTCAACTTCCAGCACCACCTTCTTCTTCTCCTGCTGGGCCCCTGTGCAAGGCCGCAAACTATGTGATAAACGTTGCTCAGGATAAGAATGTCTGTCAAATACCATAATATAAAATGAAAAAAATAATAGCTGATATGTAATCACACACTCCCCTTGATTTGCTTTCTTGTGTAGCTAGAATTCATTTTTCTTTTTTTTTTTAATCCTCCTCTGATTCACATGCATAGTGTGTAAACACAACCGGATAGTTAATCCAGTCAACTTCAGGGCACCTGATACCTTCAATCTCTATTATTCATTATCTTCTCCTGATGATTAAGTTCCCAGGACGCGGCTAAAGCTGCTGCTCAAGAAACTCTGTCCAGCTTGAGAAATTAACCAACCGAAGGTCAAAGGTCAGCTAGTGGACTTTAGCAGTTACGACATTCGTCCGGAAGATGATTTATGTCACACTGACACAAAAGTGTAAAAGGACACAGTGGTAATATAATCGATTGATTTTGTCTGCAGTTTAACATTTAATAGGCCGCTGCCTAAAAGAATCACCCATGTTGCATCGTGAGAAGAGACAATATTTTTATTTATTAGAATAATTTTTACTCAGTTATTATTTTTTTATTTTCCTAATTTTCAAAATTTCAGTTCATTTTATTTATCATTATCTCGCTGTAGTAATACGAGTTGTTTAGTTGTAAGGGAGTAACAGTATCGATTGTTAGAAATAAAAATGTTTTTTTTGTTATCATCAGGTCAAAAACATAAGGAAATCAATTAATAAATATCGGTTTATTGCTAAAAACAACAGGCAGATAATCGACAGTGATTAAAAAAACATTTATATCAACTCTAAAACGTCAACATCGGTTGATCTTTACTATAAAGGTCAGGTTTCTGATTCAGTTCAGTCACACTATGTTTAGAAGGCGAGGCAGTTTCATTTCTATAGCACATTTCATAAACCGTGGTAAATTAAAGTGCTTTACATAAGAAAAACCAAGACATCAAAATAA
Source organism: Bagarius yarrelli (assembly GCA_005784505.1). Taxonomy (NCBI): domain Eukaryota; kingdom Metazoa; phylum Chordata; class Actinopteri; order Siluriformes; family Sisoridae; genus Bagarius; species Bagarius yarrelli. The sequence continues at coordinate 1,075,435 of VCAZ01000158.1, forward strand.
AAACAAAGATTAGAAATAATTGAAAACAGTAAAGATTATAAAATTATTATACAGTGGAAACTTACAAGTGTCCCAACTAAGTTTTTTGAGATACGAGTCGGGTTGGGACGTCTCACAGTGCTTATTCAGTAAATGCAGAACAAAACAGATTGGTTTTGAGTCTGGATTTAAAAATGGGTACTAATTTAACACATCTGATCTCTTCTGGTAGCTGGTTCCAACTGCAGGCTGCATAATAGCTAAAATCTGGTTCTCCTTGTTTAGACTGAACCCTTGGTATGTTTAACTGACTTCATCCTAATGATCTGAGTGATCTGCTTTATTTTCAGTGATCATATTGAAAATGTATTCAGGTCCTATAGGTCATTGAGTGACTTATAAACGAGTAACAGTTCTTTAAAATAAATCCTAAATGTAAGTGGCAGCTAGTGGAGGGACCTGAGGACTGATGTGATCGTTTACATATCGCAACTTTTGCGAGTTAATTAAATTATTTTAAATGTAAACACGCAGCAGAGTGCACGGATAAAGAGCGATGGTGGTCGCAATAAGCATGCGTTTATTCCTGATGCAACCGTGCCACAGCGATAAAAATCAATTACATTTTGTAAAATGCCACAAGATCATGTGACAAGAACCAACCAATCAGCTTTCCCACCATTTTTGTTACACTCAAACCGCAGCAGAAAAATGGAGGACCAGCTCGCAATTGTGTTTACAGAAATGGAAAAATCATAGCTAAGATTTTCATGTCGTTATAAAGGGCAAGCGAGTGAGTGTTTTGAGAAGAATTTACCACGTGTTTTTACGCACAGTATTTAAACAGCTGCCTATTAGGCATAATGGATCGTTAATATACTGCATTGAAAGTCAAATTTATAACTTATCCCTGATATAAATTTTGCAACTGTAAATAAACCATAAAAACAAATAGGAATGATATTTCAGTGCAAATTTATGTTTTTTCTTATAGCATGACTTTAAGTCACATGTGAAACAAAATGAAAAGCTTTAACAAATGAGCTGGAATTAGCAGCTTCATTAACTCTCAGGGTGAATGTGTGAATGTATCACATTTAAGAGAAAGCGGGGTGTGTTTTCCCACCACCGCAGATGGGATTAGCGAGTTAAGCCACGCTGTCACAGTCAGTGATGGTCCAAATCTCTACAACGCATCAAGTAGTGTAGCAGAGCTGTCAGTTCACTCAACACCTCACCATCTGATGCTTTCCTCAGAATACCGAACCCTGAGAACGCCTTCCTGCCTACGGCAAACTCTTCAATATGGGGAGAAGGTTCGACTAACCTAATACCAGGCCTTTCCAAAACACACACACAACATAACACAAAAACACAGTCTTATGAGGTGTGCAAATTTACGAAAACAATTCATAGAAAGTTAATAAGTTGTTGTTTTTTTCCGAGTACAGGGACTCTGCTAACAATTTTGGAACACATGAAAGAATATGAGGTTGGGCCCCTTCCATTCCACACTGTTACTACTAATAAAACTGATCTCTGAGGGTCCACAAAATGTGTGGGCCATTATTATAGTTGTGTGTATAAAATAACTAAATATCCACCCAGCTTAGTAATTAAGGTGTTGAACTGTTGATCGGAAGGTTGTGGGTTTGATTTCCAGCATCACCAAACTACCACTGCTGGAGCCCTAAGCAGGGATGCTGCCCTGTGGCAGAAAAGTGGGTTAAGGAGCTGGCACTCATGCGCTGTTGCGCCACGGCGACCCGGGTTCGACTCTGGCTCAGGTCCTTTCTACTCCCATCCCCTCCTCTCTCTTCCTATCTCCCCTTTTTCAATTCTTATCTGTACTAACAATAAAGGCAAAAATCGCTTAAAAGATATCTTTCAAAAAATCATCCTAACTTTCACCCTCTTAGTGCCCTCCTGCCCCTTTGCAAGACCCTTCACCCTGAACTGCTTAGTTGGATAAATGTAGATGACTCTGATTAAGACCAACTGCCAACATTTGTAAATGTAAATTACGTTTCTGAAATAGTTTTTTTAGGTTTATAAGTGAAAGTGAAACTAAGAATACATTTATGCTAATTAACAAGATTTTATAAATATGACCCTTCTAACATTTATGCATTCAGTGAATTATTTACACACAAGGTCTCTGATTATTTCCTTTATAAAAAAAATTGCAATAATTATTTTTAGATAGGTAAACTTTATAAAACAATCCAATAAAGTATCAACAGAAATATGAACCAGAACCACAAGCAGTATTTTATTATAAATTACCATCAAGTTCTATGTTACTTTCCAATAATATCATCATAAATCATCTTATTTGGTTATTCAATACTATTCTGCTCCCCGGGGTTTTAATCTATTTACAATGGTAATGTCTTTTGGGAGGCGGCATCTTAAAATCTATACTAAATGCATTTTTAATTGGCAAACTACCCTGTGCAGGGACGTCTCGCTCTTGAACCGCAACCTGTACCAGCTTTTTTTTCTGTTCCTCCAGCAGTTGGAGCTGTCACAGTGAGCGATGATGCCCCGACATCTGATTTTGAAGGAGATTTCTAACAACAACATGGCAGTGTGTTATTTCAGTAGCCACAGTATCAGAATCTTCCAAACAAAATTTTACACACTCAACCTGTTAGCATGGAGCCAGATTCACAGCTAGGGGGTTTTAGCTAGGTTTACACTTAAACGCAGTGTTATAAAAAAAAGCCATAAATCAACATTTTTTTCCAAGGGTTTCCATTAAAGTGAGTGGAAACCAGTAGAACTCAAAAATTAAATAAATACACAAACGACACAGTATTTTCCGTCACTCAATATGCGGCGCGGGATTGCGATTTTAAGGCGTCAATTATGTAAGCCTCAGACACCGTGTCTCTGTGTGAGTCACACAATCAGAAATGCAAACGAGCAATAGAAAGAACGCAGTGTGAAATTAGACCAAGGGTTAAAATCAGCCGAAAGATTATTCATTTTATAAAATTGCTCAAAATATAAGAAACTTTAAAAACTGGATGACTAATACTGAGCTTGATTAACGATCCCTTAAACAACTTAAAAACTTTAAAAATAGTAATTATAACAATAAGACATTTACGTTTACCCAATTTGACAGACGTCCTTATTCAGAGTGTCTCTTTTTTTTCAATTAAGGGTTAAGGGCCTTCCTAGGGGGCCAAAAGGTGGAAACTTGGTAGTACTGGAAATTAAAGCCCGGTCTTCCAGTTTAACACATTAACCAGTCTGCCACCACTTCCCCATAATAATATGCAAATGGTTTATTATATTATTAGAATTTTTATTATTATTTTATGTTAGGATTTGTAGTGATATCTATTATATATAAATATATTATCTATTGTAATAAATATATTATCAGAATGGGGCAGCACGGTGGCTTAGTGGTAAGAAATGTTGTTTTAGAGCAAGAAGGTTTGGGTTCGATTTCCGAGCAGGGGTCTTTCTGTGTGGAGTTTGCATGTTCTTTCCGTGCTTGTGTGTGTTTCCTCCGGGTTCTCTGGTTTCCTTCCACAGTACAAAAACATGTATGTCATGTTGGTTATGGTGTTTATTGCACATTTTTTCTATTTTCCTTTGCACGTAATTGTTTCTGTATCTGAGCCACCGTAACAATTTCATTTCCCCACTGTGGGATCAATAAAGATTATCTTATCGTATTGCCCATAGGAGTAGGTGTGTGTGTGTGTGTTGCCCTGTGATGGACTAACAACCTGTCCAGGGTGTTTAACAAAGACAGAGTTTAACTGTGCTAACCACTAAACCATCATGCTAATAATAATAATAATAATAGTAATAATAATAATAATAATATACTAATACTAATAATAATAATTTAAAGTTGACATATGCATAATTAAATTTTTGGAAAATAATTTTATTCTCTAATTGTTTATGCTGTATGTCACTAGTACACAGATTCCTCTGTGTGAACTGTAAGAACAGCGAGCGCATCGCCTTACAACACATTTCATTTTTTCTCTTGGTCTTTATTTGTCTCTCTGCCTCTGTCTCTCTCTTTCTTTCTCTTTTTCTGTCTCTCTTCCTCCATCTCCGTCTGTCTCTCTTCACCAAGGTCAACCAGGCCCGAGGAAGAAAACGGGACAATATCTGACTTTATAGTGCAATAAAATATTCTTTTACAGCAGGAGACGACTAGCCAACGGTCTTTAAAATTAAATCGTCTTATTATGTTACACAGCAACAATAAAAGCAGGAAATCATGTAATTTTACCTGCCACTTAAAATCCATTAAAAAGCTAAACAAATACAGATCTGGCAACCTGATTATAAGGAAATAAAAAGGGATGTTTAACTATAATATTTTTAGAGACACAGAGGTCATGCAAGACTTCAGGACAAAAAAACACACACCACTGTTCTTTTTTCTATTATCTTTATTTCGGCTTTTTCAGGAATCTCTCTCTCTCTCTGTCTCTGTCACTTTTTCTTAATCTGTCTGTCTGTCTCTCTCTCTTTGTCACTTTCCCCCTGTTTCTGTTAGTCACTGTCTACCTCTCTTTTTATTTTGTGTTATTTCTGTCTGTGTGTCTCTCTGTCTCTCCTTTCTCCGCCATGTCCCACTTTCTTTCTGTTTCTCTCACTGTCTCGCTATTGCTGTCTCTCTCTCTCGTTGTCTCTCTCTCCCTCTGTCTCTCTCCCTCGCTGTCTCTCTTTCTTTCTGTCTTCCTGTATCTTTTCTTTCTCTCATTCTCTATTTTCTTCCCCCTCTCTCTTTCTCTCTCTGCCTTTAGTGCACTTCACCTTTATCACCTCCAGTGTGGTATGTATGTGCTATCCGGTTTGTGTTGTTAATTATTCCTAAACGTTCTTGGCTCAATTCTCTGAAATGTGACACAGCTGCTGTTAAAGCAATGAGAGTGTCAAGGTTCAGAGTGAAACCCATGTGATCCAGATCAATGACAAGATGGAGCACATGAGCACAACCAGCGTAAGGAACGAGTCAGGAAACCCCAACCTACTGCAATAAAATAACTCCACACCTATACTGCAGGTCTGGGTTATAGTGCCGAATAGTGCACGACACAACAACTTATGAATTAAACTGAAATACTACTGAATCAAACAACAACCCAACAGAATCAAACTGCAAAACTGCCGAATCAAACCATAACCCAACAGATTTAAAGTGCAAAACAACTGAATCAAACTGCAAAAAAACTGAACTAAAACCGCAACCCAACAGAATCAAAACACAACAGAATCAAATTTGCAACCCAACGAAATCAAACTGCAAAACAACTAAATCAACCCAACAGAATTGATCCACAACACAACTGAATCAATCCAGAACAACTGCATCAAACCACAAAACAACTGAATTAATTAAAAACACAACTGAATCAAACCCCGAAACAACTGAATCAAATCTGCAACCCAACAGAATCAAACCACAACACAACAGAATCAAATTTGCAACCCAACGGAATCAATCCACAGCACAACTGAGTCGATTGACAACACAACTGAATCAAACCTCAAAACAACTGAATCAATTCACAACACAACTAAATCAAATCGCAAAACAACTGAATCAATTTACAACACAACTGAATCAAAATTCAAAACAACAGAATCAAACTACAACAAAACAGAAATGTTTCTGACCAGTAGGGGGCTCTTGGTCTGTGAAAACAGGCTATTGCTTTTAGGCGTTAAAAATGCACTAAAATGGAACATATGTTTTAATGTATAGTTTTTATTTACATTAACAGTTTCTTCATGTGTAACGTAAAGCATTCCGAACAAAACATCCCCTTATATAACAAGAAAGGCTTTAAACGTATGTTATTACTGAAACACTTTTTATGTTTCATGTTTAGTATAAGGTTTAATATTATACCAAATTATTTAAATAGACAATAATATTTTTTTTTATTATCAATCAGTTCACAAATGAATGTGTAATTGTATTTGCACCTGTCTTAAGTGAGTTCTATGCTTTAATCACTCTCAGTAGCTAAAAGTCACTTCGAAACTTCTCCCGTGAGTTGCATCCAGGTCCAAAGTTGCCGCAGTATTGTTTTATCAGGGCTGTTGAATAGATGGGCAGATACGTGTTCCTCGGAATTTTGGCCATTCGCTCATGCTTATCCAAGATTTTACGACTTAACGGCCTGTTTTTCATCAATTAACATGCAGTTATCTAACAAGCTGTAAAATGTACAGTGAAGTAAAGGTTCAGAACATTGAGAAATATTTAACTGGGTGACAAGTTACGGCATCACATTTACATTATAGATTTAAAAATTAAAATATACATTTGGGAAAAAATGAGTCAAACAGACAGCAGAGTGGGCGGAGTAAGTATTAGTTGAAGTAAAAAGGTCACACAGTTTTGTGGTCTTAAAAATTAACACCAAATCTACCAGAATTAAGAGTGCGACCTCTGATTTGATCAATTTTGAGTTGAGACATTTATTGTGACATTATCACAACATGCCAAATACTTCTTTTCATTTTTGTTATTAATGACACCACTGATACAGTTATTACAGAAATTCCTGTGATTTGTCATTCGTAAGCGATTTGTTTATTCTAAATATGACTCATTGTCCAAGAGAGCGATTCATTAATTCACAACATTCTATAGGTTCAATAGGGAAAACAAGATTAGTTAATCTTCTGAGTTTTATGTCTGAATTGTTCGGTCTTTTGTCATATAAAGGAAAGAGTCCGTGGTTAAGGTGTTGGACTATTAACCAGAAGATTAGGGGTTTAATTCTGAGTATCACCAAGTTGCCACTGCTGTTACCTAACAGCAGTCTTGCAAATAATTTTTTCTTTAACTTATAATTTATTAAATGAACAACAAACAAGTTCTCCACCATGGAGTTGTCACAGTTTCAGCCGCCCACCAGAGGGCCATCCACATACTAGACTTTTGTCTTCACTTCTTGTAGCACTTCCTATTTGGTTAGCTTCTTAAGCTAGCCCGTTTCACTTACACATTATAAAGTATTGTTATGCCATGCGACTAAGTGTTTCTGTTATCTGTCTGCTTTTTTTGGTTAATGATCTATGCTTTTGAGTTTTGCTATAATGTTTTGGATTTGTTTGCTTGGTTTGTTTGCCTTTCTGTGTAACAACTTTCATCTGGACTCGATTTTGCATTGCCCATCACTAAATAAAGCTGCTCTGTGAAACATGGATCCTTCTCCATCTCCTGCTTTACAGAATATATTGCCACAACCAGATCATTCTTTTAGTTTTCCTTACCAGATAAGGTCAATGGCGCACCGAAGTGATGTTGTGGATTTATACACCAGTCCCAGATTCTCTTCAGTCATCACATTGAGGCATTCTCGTCTGGCAGTAAGAAATGGTCCTTTTTATTGACTTAAGTTTCCAGTAGAGCGCTAGATTGGGTGATCACTGTATGGGACTCTGATCCGCAAATGTTCTTGTTTGTGGATTATTTCTTATCCCAACTCTGTAAAGTGTTTAAATATCCAGCAGCCAAGGTGAACTGTCTGCTGCGAAGTATTCCATCCAGCTTTGCACCCTGGCTGCAGAGTGGGGTTGGAACAAGGTGAAGCTTAAATCTGTATGTAAAGACAGGTTAAATCCACGTTAACAAGCCAAACTTATCGTGATGACACCGGAACCTTCTCACATTACGTCTCCACGCCTGATAGTTCATACTAAATTGGTTGGGTCCTCCTTCACTGACATCTTCAACACTTCCCTGTGCACTGCTGTCGTTACAACGTGCCTCAAAACCGTTACCCTCATCCCTGTGCCGAAAAAGTCAGCAGTCTCCTGCCTCAATGACTACCATCCCATAGCACTCACACCCATTGTGATGAAATGATTCAAAAGGCTCGTCATGAAGCACATTAAGACCCTGCTGCCCCCCACACTGGACCCATTACAGTTTGCGTACTGTCCGAACTCTTCCACGGACTACGCTATTGCCACAATCCTCTATCTGGCCCTCACACACATGGACAATGAAGACACATACGTACAAATGCTGTTCATAGACTTTAGTTCAGCATTTAACACAATCATCCCTCAGCATCTGTTCGAGAAGCTGAGCCTGAACACCTATATCTGCAACTGGATCCTGGACTTTCTGACGGAAAGACCTCAGTCAGTCCGGATTGGAAGCACCATCTTAAGCACCATCACACTAAGCACTGGGGCCCCGCAGGGCTGTGTGCTGGGTCCACTGCTGTTCACTCACAGCTGAAAAGATCATTGGAGTCTCTCCTCCCTCTATAACGGACATCTATAACACATGCTGAATCCGCAAAGCTAACAGCATTATGGAGGACCCCACACACCCCTCACACTCACTCTTCACACTCCTTCCCTCTGGAAAAAGATACCGCAGCATTTGGACCCTCACAACCGAATGTGTAATAGTTTCTTTCCTCAAGCCATCAGGCTGCTCGACACACCAAACTGAACTACCTCGACCTACAAATATGCACACACACTCAAACATTTTTTGTTAAGCACAGTCACTACACAATGCTATAGTCACTTACAATGCTATAGTCACTTTACAATGCTAATTGTACGATATTGTTGTTAATTTGCACATTTCATGTCTACCTCATCTTACAATATGGTTAGCGCTATTGCGTTATGTTCCATTCTCTATTGTTTTTTTTGCGCTGTCTTTGTAATGTTTGTATTGTTTATTGTCTGTTTCTGCACTGTCTGCACTAGGTTGCACACATGCACTTTATGTCTATCCTGTTTAGTGGCTCTTTGTTGTAGCATCAGAGGGTCCTGCAGAAACGTTATTTCATTTCACTGTGTACTGCATTCTGCTGTATATGGTTGAAATGACAATAAAGCCGCTTGAACTGAACTTGAAAGTTTATCCGGAACTATAGTCAGACCACTACTCTTTCTCGAGGGGAAGCTGTCAAAGCCTTCAATTCATTAAGGAATAAGTTTCCCACCGCTCCTGTCTTGTAGCATCTAGACCCCACACTTCCTTTCATCATATTTATCAGAATGAAGTTACTGGCTGGAGGGGAGTACGCACTCTTTCTTGGTCATAACGGATCATAAAAACCTTTGAAAAGTGTTTTTGGTGATGTACCACCCCAGCTTCAAGAACAATAAAGATGTTCTGTCATGAATGCACGTGCCCTCTCCACATCAAGCCACAGGTCCTGACACCATTCTAGACCTTTGTAGTATCAGAATGACCCCCACCAGTCTCCTGTCAACCTAACAAGGTCTATGTTCCATACAGTTTAGGTACCAGAGTTTTGTCATGGGTGCATACGTCTCTGTGTTCTGGTCATCCAGGTATTAAGCGGACTACTGAGCTTCTTAAGAATGCTTACTGGTGGCTGGACTGCCATTAAGAGTTCATGAAATCGTGATCGAATTCGAATTGTGGACCACTTCTCCAAGGCCTGAAATCTGGTTCCCTTGAAGGGGCTACCCCAAGCCCTGGAGACTGCCAGTTATTTGGACATAAACGGTAGTCTCACTTCTGGGTACCACCTGCAGTCCAATAGTCAGGTGGAATGACTTAGACTCGAACTTACTGTGCCAGAGATCAAACAAGTTGGAGTAAGTTCCTGCCCCCGCCTACCCATTCATTCCTTCACGGGGCTTAACCTGTTGCAATGCATCCTCAGTTATAAGCCCCGCTATGTTATGTAAAGATATTCCAGAGGGTTCCAACTGTTTTATATGTTTGATAGTAAACAATAAAAAATGTATTGGACTGTATAAACTTTACACTTCGGCTACTTCATGGTGTTTGTTCACTTGTGTTCACATAAAGCTTACATAACACATAAATTGAGTGACGGAAACCTTTGTCCTATGTGTGTGTGTTCAAACACACACACTTTCTTCCTCCAGAAAAGACATATGACATCATGTTTTTGCTTTTTATCTTCTTTACATTGATAACTTGATTAGAAGTGTGGAAAAGAACATAAAACAGTTATAAGTTATAAAATTACAAGTTATAAAATTATTTTATGGTTTTTATTAGCTAAAATCTCTAATCTAGACCCACTCTGTAAACAAGTTTTGTTTAAAAGGGAAACAAAAGAAAATGTGTTTGTATCCTTTTAAAAGTGTGCATATTTTTATTTATTCATTCATCTTCTATAGCTGCTTATTCCCTAATTCGGGGTCACAGGAATCTTCTGGAGGTCACCAGTCCATCACAGGGCCACACACACACTCACACACACACTCCTATGGGCAATTTAGAATCACCAATCAACTCAACATACATGTTTTTGGACTCAAACTCGGGGAGAAAATGCAAACTCTACACAGAAAGACCTTCTTGCATGGAGGCAACAGTGCTAACAAATTTTTAGTTGCAATAAAGTGACAATTTGCTGCCTCATCCGTTACACTATCCTGTATTATATTTAATTTTCCATATTATTACATCAAACCCTAATTGACATCTTTTTATTTTGCGTGCAGTATCAGCTCTTATTATTTAGCACTGTAATATATATATATATATATATCTGGTTTGTAGATTTAGGCCACTTTAAGCAGTAAAAAATGCTTTTAAATTTAAACCTTAAGTAAAAAATATAAGACAGCAGGTTGGGCAACATAACGAAAGAAGGGGAGAGTATTCTAATTAGTTTATAGTCTATAACAGGGATTTTTATTGTGGATGTAGTGACATTTGCTAAATAAGAAATAAATTAATAGTACAGTAATGAAGCTTAGCCATCGCAGTGCATCAACCAACAAAGAGACTTGCTAACTATTACTCCTGTTCACAATTCACAGGGTGCCATTACTTTTTTTAAAAATTATAACTCTGATAATCAAAACTTAAAAATTCTGAAAAAGGTAATCATGATATATATATATATATATATATATATATATATATATATATATATATATATATATATATATTAAAAAAGGTATGGATTAGCATGGATGCTACGTAGCTAACCGCATTATGAGTGCTACTTTTATTCTGTGTTAAACAGATTCCAACATTTAAAAGCAAAAATAACAAAATAAAGATTTAATGTTAAGTGAAAAAAATTTTAATTAAATTGTTAAATAAAATTAAGTATTATTATTGGGAATTTATATCGATGTTATCAATGAAATGTTTTTCATAGGCAGACGCTACCGATGCCTCAGAGCTGCACAAACAGACTGAAAAACAGCTTCTTTCCTGTGGCTGTTTCTGCACTGAACAGCTGATATACAGTATTTTAATTACTACTGCACTGCCACTTCTATACTTTGCACTACCTTATCATTATGCATCTTTGCACAATCTATAACTATCTATTGTTACACCTCTATATTCTATCCATATACCTCTGTACATTATTTACCCCCACCTCTGTAACTATCAACCCCATACCCTATTTATTACACTGATATTTATTGTAAATAAGCCACTTATGCACTTCTGGTTAGATGCTAACTGCATTGCATTGGCTCTGTACATGTACCTTGCACAATGACAATAAAGTTGAATCTAATCTAAATGTTTCTCATTTAGATTAGCATTAAAATGCAGAAGCTGTGTTTCGCTAAACTGTCTTTTACATGCTGTAAGTTTGGCTTTTTTATCAGCTGGTATGATCCAGTTTACAATCTTCAACCCTTTCTTGACATTTACACTGGTAAAAAACTGAAAAAAGAAACTGAATGTGTTTGAGTCTCGATAATTTCACAATTAGCTCATTTAAGATAATCAGTTGGTTGGCTGTAGGATCATTTTAATAACCTAAGGATAGAGCACCTCAGACCACCAAACTCTTACAGTCAGACTCAGGGTCAAACTCGTGGTTTTTCTAAATGACTTGCGCGCATGCCAGTTGTTTGAGCAATCCACTGCAATTGGTAATGCGTATCGCACTGCAACAATTGCATATTAATCCCGCCGCAGGAGCCGATTGATCATCAGGACATCAATATGCAGTTTGCATAAATTTATTCTCTGTTAAACGGTCAGTGTTGGAGGTGACAGGGTCATCACTTCAATAATGCTAATGGCCTTTCGTCCTTTAACAGCTAGTCGGAGATCCTGAAGGGCCGTGTCGTCTGTGGGGTGACACTCAATACTGCTATTAATACTGCAATTCCCACAATCACTTTTAACAAATATCATTCACTGCTAGCAAACTGCCTTCTGAGTGTAAAGAACTACAGAAACAACAACTGGAGCTCCTGAGATAAAATGCTAAGAATTAAAAAAATGTTACTGTAATTATATATTTATTTATTTTAACACTCAAGATTAAAGCAGCTGTTGGGCGTCTTTTGATTGGGTCTCGATCAGTCATCTGACCTTGAACACCAATCCATACAGCTGCTCGTATCCTCCAGACTCGAGGCGTCGCTCTGAAGCTGCCGATAAACACGCAGGACAGGAAGACTGAAGGACGACTGAGCGTAATAATAACATACACAGAGAAAAGAAAGGAAAGAGAGTCAGTTTACTTGTGTTTCTCTGTGTGTGTTTGATTATTTGGTTTATTGATCAATTGATAGACAAAACAGATTTATACATCATCATCATCGTCATCATTGTTATCCTTATATTTGCATTCATCAGGGTAACATTTTATTGGCTAAATTTCTTTTTATAAAACTAAATCAGGAATTTTCTCTTAAGCTGTTCTGTGAAACTAAAATGACCCCTAGTGGACCAGGATTGGAATTACATACTATTTTTCTTTTTCTTCTTTCTTTCTTTCTTTCTTTCTTTCTTTCTTTCTTTCTTCCTTCTTCAACTGTCTGTTTATCTGCTTTTTACATTTACTTATTTGTATAATTATACGAATGTTTGTTTCTTCTTGTATTTTTTCTGCCTTTTTGCATTATCAGAATAAATAAATGAAAAAAGCTTCTCTTTTTTCTGATAGTTTTTACTTTCTTTCGTTCGTTCGTTCTTTCTTTCTTGTTTTTTTCATACACGGCTTTTTATACATTAACTTATACCCAACTTTTGCTTTATTATGTAACATCCCATTCGAGATATTCTGCACCTTCCCGTCAAACTACTAGAGGGAAAAAATGCTTTAATTTAAAACTTCTTGAATTTTTCCGGAGCTCTTATTTTAAGTTATGTCTTGTCTCCACCCCTGTTCTCTCATTCTTTCCATAATGTCACTCAGTTCTGCTCACCTGTTATTTGTTAGTCTTTGTTTTGGTTCTGTTATGTCTCAGCACAGGGTTTCATCTGTGCTTTAAGATTTTTTGTGGGCCTTTTTTTTTTCTCCATTTTATTTTAATGACTTATGAAGTAGCAGTTATAAGTAAGTCTTCACTTCAAAGTCCCTTAAAATCCTGCACTGTCCTAATAATGTCAAAAAAACACTTACTAATTACTGACACCTGCAAATCCTTTTATCAACATGTTATTTTTGCTCTATAAAATATTGCTTTTTAACACACAACGCAGCTATCGATGTTGTAAACGGTATACAAAGTAAAGTTACGGTATCACAAATTTTCTAATGCACTTAAAAACCAGACAAACAGTAAAAGTAAACAGCATCTCAAATTACTCCACACACTGAATGTAGTAAAAAGCTAGCGTGCGTACTAGCACTGTATAATAAATATAACAAAAACAACAGAGACACAACCCAGAAAAACAGTGGGGATTTTTGCAGATGACCGACATAAAAACGATAAATCGATTGACCTCTAGTAAAAATGTATTATTAGAATGTCTACATAAAATATGCAGGTAATGTTGTAGCCTTTTCCCCGTGTGGCTTGAAGATTGTTGACTGAACTCACCAGATTTAAGTAAATCCAAACCCCTGTGTCATGTGTTTTCTGGCCAAACCGCCTTCTTACTTTATTCATCCAGGGCTACTCGATAGAAACATAAATAAATTCTGTTAGCTCACCTCAGGGCAGTGCCAAGCTCTGGTAAGCAAAGAAGTTATGTGGAAGGCACAGCTGCTTAAACACAGGTAAGAGGTCATCATAACAGAGTGTGGCTTCTCTAAACACCCAATGCACGATTCCAACACCGATAACGTCATTCCAACACCGCCGCTGGGAACTGCAGCCTGGCACCCCAGATAAAGACCCTTTTCTGTCTGCTGTAGGGTGTATTTACTGTCTGAAGTGTTCAGGAATCTGTTTCCCCAAATGTCATCATGAGGTAACACGCTTAAATTTACCAAACACCTGTTTGCAAGAAATATTCCAGAGGCCCATGTGTTTCTGTTTATGCTCATCATCACAGAAATACCCCCCCACACCAAAAAAGCAAGGTATGACACAAAACATCAGAGAACCCATGAGAAAACTTTTATTTATTTTTACTGTTGATGTTTAAAAAAATTTCTTGAATGTTAAAAAAATCTACAATGTTTCATTGTAATGTGTTTTTTCCTGCGATAAAAATACAACAAATCCAGACAATTGGGTGGATAAACAGCTAATCTGACCTTCTCCATGAAGCAGCTCTGTGAATGTACCTACCCAGTGCTCGCACTGGCCACAGAATGTCCAGCCTTTCCTGATCTGAATTCTAACCTGGACAAGGCGACAAGGCCTGCAGTTTGATAGGACCTGGCACCACTGTTGGAACTTTAGACACAGACCCAGCCTGTGGGTGGAGGAAGCCTTTCATCAGGCCTAATTCCAGGCACAATGGCAAGGACTGACCTCAACTTTTATCCAGACACAATTAACGATTAAATGAACTGTGAGTCATGACAGCCATTATTAAATGATCTAAAACGATGTAACTTCTTAACTCTTCCTATAATTAATGGATCCTCAGCATGTGTAATGGTTTATTACTTGATGATGCATTAGGGATCAGTACACGTGATCAATCATCATCTGGAACAGATTTATACGCGTCATGTGTGTTGCTGAACACTGTGATAAATCATGTGACTGCTTGAGTATACATTTTTGCTCAGATATTTAATTTTAACACTTTTCACCACTTGATAGCAGTGTTGCACAGCTATTAAACCTGTTGTTAACCGATAACATTAGACTGAGTCAAAGTTTTTTTGTTTTTTCTATAAGTTTTACTCAAATTTTATGTGCAGGTCAATAAATCTACAGCACATTTTTTTCTGTCTGAGGTATAAGAAAAAAAATGAATATAAGAATTTATTAATAGAATCAACCTAGAAGAAAAAACAAAATGAAGTGTATCAGAAATAAATGTACTGGTTGATTTATTTATTATGAAACAAAATTAAAACTGTCCAGCTGGAAATCTTTCAACTCATCCACGTTTACAGCCACGCTGTTCATTCATCCGGGGAAAATAGATTAATCACCGATAATAGTAAAACAGTGTTTTAAGGGAAGATCAGGATCTGTTCTGGTTCTGATCTGGTTAATTAGAGTCCAGGAGAAGCACTGACACTTTAGATTTGGTGAGTCGTTCCGTTCAAAACTGGGGAGTTTCCTGTTTCTACCTGGCAAATATAATCCGCGGAATCATCGGGCCTTCGTTTCCTCAGGTGGCTGAAGTTGGTGAAGCCGAGCTTCTTCGGCTAAGAGAAAGAAGCAATAGTAAAAATTAAGAAAAATGTGATACTTCAAAAGTGTTCCAAAAATGGATGATGTTAAAGGGTGAAATGTAAAATACTGTAATTCAGCAGTGCATCATAAATTACTGACAGGCAATTCATGCTTAGTTTATATTATAATTAGATTGGATCAGAATAGATTGGTTTTGCATTACTTTGGATAATTTTATTTGCTCGGATTGGATTTAATTGAATTAGATTTGGTTTTGATTGTTTTACATGTTAAGGCATGGAATGTAAAATAAATCAGCTGTACGTCATAAATCATTAACAGAAAAAAAGATTAGGTCAAATTTTATTGAGATTAGATTAGATTTTGATTAAATGCGATCACATATAGAATATATGAATTTATGATGGTATATCATAGATAGAAACCTGGAGATCATGATTCAGATAGATTAGTTTATATTAAACTATATTAAATTATTGAATATATTATTAGATTAGATTGAATTGGATTTGAATTGAATTAGATTAGATTGGATTATGTTTTGGAGCATAGAATATGAAAAAAAAGAGGAAGCTTTAAAGTCAGACTCAGATTTTGAATAAATTAGATTTTGATTAGATTAGACTGAATTAAATTGGATTAAATTGCATATTACATTATGTTTGAGTAGGCTGGAGTAGATTCGATTAGAATGGAATGTTGTGTAAATTTGACTTCTTACCCGCACTTTAGCAGTGGTGGTGAGTGGCGTGTGCCCGCTAGCATTAGCATACTCGCGTTTCTCCTGCTGAGCTTGTGCTCCTACCAGACTGTTGAAGTTGGTGGTTAGATGGCGTCTGAGTAAAGTTTTCTGTGGAGGGATGTTCAATAACATAGCCAGGGTCTCAGACGTGAACCGAGGCTCCAGAATCTAAAGAGAAAATATAGAATAGAATATCAAAGATAGGAAAATATAAGAGAATTCTTCAGTGTCGGTGCTCTGTAATGACTGAGTTTAAAAATATTTTGTAACTAATAAGAGACATAATCACACAGTTAAGTAACAGTTATTAACTTTTAGCGTGGGACTTTCAGCTGTTCAATATTTTTTATAACAACATAACACCATGAGTTTTTTTCCCTTCTTTTTTTTGTTGTTCATGCTAATCAATAGGTGTTGTTTATCGGTGGAGTCAATCTTACAAAACCGATATATAATTTGAAAAAAGCTCAAATATCATGAAAACCATTAGCAGAACTGGTTATCGGTCGGGCTAAAGTTTAAGCTAACACAGTGGTGGGAGCTCATATGACAAAAGACATTCAGAGCTTTAAGAATTCGTTTTGGTGGGATTTCTGTTTCAATTCCTTTATTCTGGACAAGATATTTATCAAAAAGTAAAAGAAAATTATAAAAATTGTTTAATTATCTTTTGACTCAAACTTTTTTAATCTTTTTAGAAATCTTTGGACAGAAAATCTTTGTCTGAAGTTTTCCAACAGAAGGAAAAACACAGGTCTCAAACTGAACGGCATCAGGTTTTTGATTCGTTTTACATCCGATTTACAGCTGGAAAATCCTTCATCAGTTCACACTGATTGGAAATGTCGTATTAACCCGGTTCTGATCCGGTGAACTTACTGTATCTGTGGTGTGTGTTTAAACACTCAACAAAGATAATAAATGTTAAGAGTGTGTAATTCTATCAGACTTACTATGAGGCCCCCGTGCACGCCGCTGCCTCTGAGGTTTGGAGCAAATTCGGCGAGATCCACCGAGCGCAGCCACTCCATCACCCGGTGATTAGACCACTGCACCACCTCCGACGGAGAGGTTTTATTCTGAATAAATCAGTCACACAATCAAACACAATCTCAATATTATACAGGAGAAATATAATCAAACACTAACATTCAATGTAAGTTTTACTCCAAGGATCTTTAAGATATTTTAGGGCAAATAAAGAGTTTCCTTAAAAGTTTAGTCAAAATAAAAAGATAAAATTTTATTTTTTTATAAACATAAATGACTTTTTATTGTGTTTAGAAGGTAGAAATATATGCTTCATTTTTTTCATGGCAAATTATTTTTAGAATCATTTTATGTTCACCTAATGTTTTTTTTTAATAAACATCAGCAATGCTATAGTTATTATTATTATTATTATTATATATTATTATTTATTATTAGATTATAATAATAATATTAGTAGTAGTACTGTTAATGTTAAAAGCTAAAAAATTATCTGGTTCAGTTCACAAATTTTAAAAGATATTTATAATGGTTATTTTTAGAACTTTTTTTTTTAAATTGCTATTCATTAAAACATTAATAATGCAGATTAAAATTAAATAAATAAAAGTTTTTTCGGTTTTCTTAATTACACATTTCATTTAATTTTTCATTTGTTAGAAATAACAGTCATGGTCTTTTACAATTATTGGACTAAATAAATAAAGAATTTTATAACAATATACATTTATTTATCACACTTATTATTCCATTTTTATTATTTATATGAAGGGTTAATCTTGGAGATTTTGCCTGTTTAGTTTTTGTTACTCATCCCATCATTTCCTGTCTTTGTTCATTCGGTGAGTGTAAGTTAGACGGTGAACACACACCTCGTCTCCTGGTCTGCGCCTCAGGCAGTGCGGGTTAAACTTGTTGGCGTGGAGGACATGGATAGCGCACTTGATGCTCAGGTGATGGAGTTGACTGGTGACCTTCAGGAACAGAAGGTCGTTCTGTAAAAGAATAAAGATGACCAGAAGCCACAATTAGAAGAGAATCGGTTAAAGACTTTACAGTGAAGCTGCTCAATTCCTGAACTCACCACAGTGAGGTATTGGAGAACCCTGCCATCCACACGGCTCTCATGGAACTGATCTTTATACTGAGGTAAACCGATATCATCTAACCAACCTGGCGAGAAGAAACACACACTTACTGACAAAACCGCTTCAATTTCAATCTTAAAATTCATAATTTGAATTTCTAAACTTTAAAAGTTGTAAACAGATTTTACAGGTGCTACATTAAAATATTAACTTGAAATACATTTTTAGATTATGGAATTTATCATGAAAAATAAACACAATAAATTGGCAAATTAAACAAACAAATAAAAAAAATTATTAATTCACTTAGATTTTGAAGTCTTTTTCAGTACACACTTTTCTTATTTTGAGTATATTTTTATTGTTATATATTTCATTATGTCTTTAAAATCACGTTATCTTTCTGTCCAACTACCTGTCTCTATATCTGTCTATCTATTCATCTATCTGTCTGTTTCTTTGTCTGCTAGTCTACAATCTGTCTTTTTGAATCTATCTATATACCTAACTGGTCTGTCTGTCTATCTATCTGTCTGTCTGACTGTCTATCATATATAAAATAGCTGAAATACTAAAATGATGTAAATAAATAAAACCGCTGAGTAAATATTCCGAATTGTTATAATTAGTTCATATTTAATAAAAAGTGACTGACTGTAGTTAACCGGTTATGTTATAGTTTCTTACGTGTGACCCAGATGTGATCAAGCTCGGATGATTTTTCCATCGTTTTGTTGTTGAATGATCTGAGAGCCAGCTGAAGTTTCTTTCTGTGCAGCGGATGTTTGATGCACATCTCCTGCAATAATAATGCCAATTATAACCGGAAATAGGGGCTGAATTATACTAAATATTAACAAGACTGTAGGAAACAGACTGTCTGTTTATAATTAGTCTGCTTGCTAATAGAAGTCACTCTGGAAAAAAGGAGTCTGCAAAATGCCAGAAGTGTAAATGTCTCCTTATAATAAAGCTCTGTAATTCCAAAAACAGCCACAGGATGGTGCAAGATATTGGCGGATCCGATCTTAAAAAAACTGATATCTAATAATTTAAAAAAATACTGGGAAAAGTATCAGTAAAATTGATTATCAGTTGACCTATAGTTTACACTAGGAAGTAAAATGTTTCAGAATTGTTCAGATGTCCGATACAGTGGCGTTCTTAGAACTAGTCATAACTGAACTGAAATCGAACCTTCTCGAATTCCTGCGGCGTTGCTGAAAGCAGCGTCTGCCCGTTTATTACCCACTGACGCGCCAAGTTGACGTACTGACCGAGTCCGAAGTCCTCCAGCCAACCGCAAACCTGTTCTGTGGTCCAGTTAGAGAATGGCACCGTCATGTCGCTTAAAAGTGACAGAGAACAATAATAACCCAATAATTTCACTGGAATAGGAAATCAGTTCATTTTATCTCGTATAACAAAACATATGCATATGCATTTCTTTGGTTTATTTTTTTCTGTCACATATGATTTATATATTAAGTGATTTTATATATTGTAGTGTATTGTATATTAGAGTGATTACAGTAAAAGAGGTATTATGTAATGTTTGGAATCCTAACTGTAAATCTGGACTCGTACCGGACGAAGCGAGCGGAATCAGGGGTTCGAGCCAGTCGTGGTCCAGCTGTGGCTCGAAATCCTCCTCTTCTGAACTCTGTAGGCTCCAGATCGTCGGCCGACCCCAGACCTCCTGACTGCGTCCTCCGGATCCTAAACACACACTCGGGTCATGTTCATGTCCCAAAACCAATAAAACCAAAACCATTTCTCAAAAAACAACTCTTTCAATTGTAAAACAAATATTGTAGAAAAAAAATACAGACAGAAAGAGAGAGAGAGAGAGACAGACAGACAGAAACTCATTTTCTTTTTACAATAAAGACAGAGATAGAGAGAGACAGACAGACAGAGGAAGAGACAGACAGACAGAGGGACAGACAACACAGAGAGTCTGAAACAGACAGAAAGAGCATAGAAAACAATAACCAGCTGCAATTCTAATTTAACCACAAAGAGCAGATTTATCTTTTTATTTATATTAATAATAATAATAATATAA